>CAIGRB010139293.1:61735-76800 GCA_903798255.1 Fraxinus quadrangulata | reverse complement strand
AAGAGTCGCATAAAGAGTTGCACTCCCTTCATAGTGCAAAAATCCACAAGGTCCTTCATGTTGGTATACTAAAGCCATAATTTTCCGATAAGAAGGACTCATCCAGAAATGAACCAAAGTGACCTGTATGTGAACTGAAAAGAGCCGAAAAGAAGGTTGCTGAAAAGATTCTTGACCATCAAACTACTCGAGCTTCTAGGAATTATAATCAAGAGTACTTGGTCAAATGGAGTGGATGCAACAACGAGGAGAATACTTGGGAAAGAGAAAAAGACCTTGGAGCTTTCAAACCTTTAATTGAAGCATACCATTCATCAATAGCTCTGAAGACGTTGCCAAAACAAATGGGGGAGAATGTCAAGGACCACGGCTTTACCTAAGTTCCTTGACCCAATTGCAGCTATAGTTTGTCCAACTTTGATTGCACATTGTAAATATTAGTTCAAGTTTGAGTTGTAATTTTCATTCCATTGTAGTAGTTATTTCAATTGTAAAATAACTCTAATATTGGTAAACATTTAGTAGATTTTTCGTCATTTAAACGTCTACTTATATCACTTAGGTTTTTGTTCTGAATGCTATTATAGGGGGTATTAGTCTTTCAAAAATCTTTCAAGCTTTGTAGTGTTCGCCCCCTGTACTAGCCATTATAATTTCTTGCTTTCATCGATTGTAATTCCAAGCTTTCAAGCAATCAACGATCAATTTACTTTTAATGCATTTCAATTTCATGTTGCAATTTTTCTACAAATTGTAATCAAATTTTCTTTCATCCCAAAATGACCGAGAGAAGGTGAAAGCTATTCTAGTGGAGGAGACTACTACCGCACGGTGTCCCTTTCAGTGCTAAGAAGAATGGCACTCCGTAAAACTTGTTTTTTCTTTCACACACCCAGCTGTACAAATGAGACTCAGATTGCCTAAGCTAGAAAGCTTTCTGTATGCTTTTTCAAGTTTCACTAGGGCTTCGACATGACCTAAAACAGGCTACTTGTAAAGGTGGGCTGCATCGGAGTTGAGTGTCTAGCCCACGGCCAAAGTACTATAAATTTTCTAGTGTGTGGGCTTAGCTGAGGCGCTGATATCACAATTGCCCCAAAAGGACCATACTATTCGTTACCACTCGATTTATATCATTATTGATTATATATAGGTGAATATTCCTGTATTATCATTGTTTGTCCTCTTGTGAGATTGCGACCACCCTTTGTGTTGGCCATTGTTCTACCCTGTGATATAGGGTAATAAATCCAAATTTTGTCAAACAATTTCATCATATCAGCTTCATAGAATTCAAAAGCAGGTCATGGAGTACTGTTCATAATTAATAAAGGAGTCGAAGAGCTATTTGGTTGGAATTAAAACCTAGATTTTAATTTAAGGTAAAGCCAACAATGAATTTTAACCATATATTTAATGGGACTCACAACATTTTAATTACACATTTTATCAATTTTTATCAAAATTTAGTGAAAATCTAGTTTAATCTCCACCAAACAAGGATGTAGATCAATTATTTAATTAAACTCTATCATACAAATATGTATATGCACACAAGAAAATGGAAGAATGTATGCCATTTTAAGGGATATATCTTACATCGAATAAAAAGAAAATATAGTCCAATATGTAAGCGATTGTGTTAGTTTTCTAAACAACGTTGACATTGTAAAATGAAACTCCAAATCTTAATACATCAGACACCCGTGATTGGTGCAAAAAAATACCCAAGTTCTTGCAAGAGAGCCAAATTTATCAATACAATAACATGTGAGATTGGCAGCAGTAGCTGGACAAAAACTTGTAATGATAAGACCAGTACACTGAGATTTGAAAACATTGCCTCAAAAAATAAACCATTCGCCTCTCTCAAACTTAGACAAAAACAATCAAAATAGGGAATAAATGATTTATGCTACTTTATCGTCGGCCAAACTCAATGGTCGATTCATTGATTGGCCTTAGAACAGAATAGATTTTTCACTTTTGATCCTATAATTTTAGCATGATATTATTTTAATCTTGTAATACACTTATACGACGTATGTGTATTAGACATCACCGTTTGGTCTCGAAGGAACCATACATCCACCATGGTGAGCCTGTTGTATTTTTCAATGAGTCAGATGAGCAATTTTTGGCTGAAGCCTACATGTTTACATTTGTAGGTAAATTTGTGCATCACAAACTTTCTATGATCAAGGTATGCGAGAATTTTATGCGATTTGGGTTTATTGGTGATTATGAGATATGAGATTGGACTTATTGATGATTTACACATTATTATTCCTTTGGCGCACGAGGATGACTATTCACGGTTATTTCTCAAACCTACTTGGTAAATTGATGGTTGTCCTATGATGATGATAAAATGGACCCCCTTAGTTTCAACCCAAAACATAAAGTTCCTATTGCTGCTGTCTGGGTCTCATTTACTTTGCTTCCTATTCATTTTCATGCTAAGAGTGCATTGTTTACAATAGATAAGGCCATTGGGCTCCTACTTCGTATTGACGAAGCGACTTCTGATCTTCGACGACCAAGTGAGACACAAGGCTGTGTTGAGGTTCATCTGGACTGTAAACTACCTGATAAAGTGTGGATTGAGAAGGAGAAGAAAAAAGGTTATTGGTAGCCGGTTGTATATGATAAGGTGCCAAAATTCTGTTTTTGTTGTAGACACTTTGGACACTTGGAGGAGAGTTACTCTAGTGGTTCATATTCTGCCCCATCTCCTGTTGTCTCAGACCTTACTTCTAGGCCAGTTTTGGCCAAAGGAAAAAAGAAAGGAGAAGGAGATTGTGATGGAGACTCGTTAGAGGTGGACATCGATTAAGAGAGATCAGAATAGACAGGACAATATATTAGGTATAGCTACTAAAGCTAATATACAGATTGCTCTTCCTATCGTCCTCAGTATCCCAATCACCACAATTACTTCGTCACAGACACTTGCTCCATATGTGGCTCCTACTCTATCTATTACTCTACCTGTCATTAACATTACTACTCCACAGACTACTATTTCTTTGCCATCATATCATTCTACAGTTGCTTCCATTAGATTGGATACTCAGAGTCTTCCTGTTGCCACATCAACTGCTCATCCAGTAGTTCAGTCTTCGGCCTCCACTAGTTATGCCTTTCTGATTGTTAGTTTTACATATTGTGATTCTCTCATGGAGGATATGTTAGAAAGGTCACATGGATTTGTTAGTTCTGATGTATCTGTTGTACCAGCACACTGTCAGTAGAATATGGAGGCATCCTTGCCTCATTAGATTAGTTCTTCATCACCATTAGTTCTTACTCTAGTTGTTTCTACTGGGGCTTTACCCAAGGGACTCAGGGCTATCCATACTTCATATTTTGATTCCCTTGCAGATTTTATGGTTCGAGAACCATTGATACCAGATGACTCAGAGTTTGTAGGTATTAGAGCTACACAAATTACAGGTCCATCTTCAGCTCGGACACAGACACCTATTATCACTACTACGTCTCCTATTTGTTAGCAGAACGTTATCTCTAATGTCTGAGTAGTAAGATATATAGAGCACATTACAAAATGAGGTTCATGAGCAGGGCATATTCTGTAGGTTCTCTTCTGATGAGGATTTGATTGGTATGGCTGGGAGGATAGAGATTGACGGCCTCATCCGTGTTACAAGGAAAAAATATGTGAGGGCTACTGATACTCACATTTTCCATCTCTATGAGTGCCATCATATGGAATGTGAGAGGTGAAGCTATCCATCGGCGCCTGAAGAGACTTATACATGAGACTTATACAGCTTCATCAGGTTTATCTTTTGGTTATATTGGAAAGTTTTCTACTTCAGCATATATGTGATTATATTCGACGATATCTGCACTTCGACATCAAAGTTTAGAATGAATCCAATGAGATCTTTTTTTGGAATGCGGGACCACTGTTACTGTTGTTGATGATCATCTCCAATTTCTTCACATTAGAGTTGAAGATACTAGACTAGCGCATCCCATCTATTTGACTCCATTTTATGCCTCATGTGATGCTGCTATCAGGAAGGATTTACAGGCTGGTCTTCACCACATTTTCCTCAATATAGATGACCCTTAGCTAGTTGGGGGAGACTTTAACATTATTACACATGATGGTGAGCGCACTAGTCATAATACTTGTGATCGAGGTACTACTACTTTCTTTGATATGATGTCAGATTGTGGTTTGGTAGATGCTGGTTTCTTTGGGAATCGTTACACTTGGACTATTGGTCGGGTTAGAAAGAGATTGGATAGGGTATTCATCAATTCTACAGCTGTAGAGTTTCGTCGATAGCTTACAGTGAGGTACTTGAATCAGATTTCATCTGATCATTCGCCTTTACTACTTCAGTGGGTTTTTGATGATGATTTAGGACCCAGATATTTCAGATTCCTCAACATTTGGATAAAGCATCATGATTTCTCATCCTATGTCTCTCAAGAGTAGTCACTCCTTACTCATCTTACAGGGATGGCTGCCCTATGGGAGAAGTTCTATAGGCTGAAACAGAGATTGTGTTGGTGGAATCGACATGTGTTTGGTGATGTTTTCCAGCGGATAAAGGATGCTGAGGATAGGTTTGATAAGGCAGAGATTGTATATAATATAGACCTTACACCGAAGCATCGTGACTCACTGCATCATGTACATGCAATTTAGATCGAACTTTATCTAAAGAGGATAATTTTTGGAAGTAAAAGGTCGGTTCACATTGGGTGTAAGGAAGATCATAATACTCGATGTTTCCATGTGATGGTTCAGAGACGCTGGATCAAATCATGTATCAGGTCCATCAGAATACAGGCAGGGGAAGTCTTAGCTACTCCTACTGACATTCAGAGTTCAGCTATTTTATTCTACTAGGATCTTATATCGACTCCTATACAGCCTTTGGATCCCATTCATTCTGATATCATCCCCAGGCTTTAGGTGAAGGATGATAACTTGGCACTAAACCATTTTCCTTTGATTTATGAGGTACGTAAGGCTATTTTCGATATAAATACTAACAGTGTTGAAGACCTAGATGGTTTCTCATCCTTATCTTTTCAGCATTGCTGGGACATTATTCAGGACAACGTATACAGAACAGTCTTGGACTTCTTTGATAGCGGCCATCTTCCACGGGATTTTGCTGCTACTATTATTGTATTACTTCTTAAGAGGGACGGTGCTTGTAGATGATTGATTTCAGACCTACCAGTTTATGTACTTTGCTCAATAAGATTATTACTAAACTTTTGAACACTCGGTTGAGCACACTGTTATCGCGCATTATCTTTTCTCCACAGAGTGGTTTCATCCCTGCTCGTCTGATTGGGGACAATGTCTTATTAGCTCAGGAGTTTCTCTATACTTTGGATGCTAGAGCGCGATGGGATAACACTGTGTTGAAGCTAGACATGGCTAAAGCATATGATCGCATGGACTGGGGCTTCATTTATTCTGTACTGGAAGCATTTGGATTTGATCAGATCTGGATCAACAAGATCAGGTGGTGCATCTCAAATTGTCATTTTTCTGTACTCCTAGATGGCGGCCCATATGATTTTTTCCCTCATCACGAGGGCTGAGATAGGGTGATCCTATTTTACCATTACTCTTCATCATTGCTACTAATTACTTTTCATGCCTGCTTACTCAAAAGTTTCAGAAGTATCGCACTATGTGTTATCGGCATGGACGTAGTACCCTTATCTCATATCTTTCATTTGCTGATGATATGATCATATTCGCTAACTGACAAAAATAGTCTATCAGGAGGATTCTTGATTGTCCGAAGCATTATGAGGGGGTTTTTGATCAGTTATTAATTAGGGACAAGATCAGACTTATACTTTCCAGATGAGCATCTATTAGTCAGATCAGATGTTTGGAGATTTTGACTATATTTAGATACCAGCAGCAACCTTTCACTTATCTAGAGGCTCTCCTATTTATAGGGACCAAGAGGAGTTTCATTTATGATGACCTTATCCGAAAAGTCAGGAATAGGATTTCAGGCTGGGCATCATGATTTTTGTCACCTGGGCTGTAACTTGCTGAGGTTGATGCTCTCTTCCATGCTATTACATCTTCTTCAGATTCTGTAGCCCTCCAAAAATATCTTGAAGAAACTTGAGAGCATCTTTGCTCATTTTCTATGGGACTCCAAGGAGTAGAGACGACGTTTACATTGGCAGAGCTGGAAGGAAATTTGCCTCCCTATTGATGAGGGTGGTCTAGGCTTCAGGAGATTGTAGGCTATGGTGGACACCTTCTCCATAAAGCTCTAGTGGTTGTTCCATTCTCAGAGATCACTTTTCGTACAGTTTTTACTAAGTAAGTATTATTTGGGAACACATCATTCAGTTGCAGTAGTTTTCAAATCAGCTTCTCCTACCTGGAAGAGGTTGAAATTAGTTGGGTTTTGGATAGAGCTACACATTACATGGCACCTTGGGGGCATGCCAGATATTCTTTTAGTATGATTTTTGGATATGTGAGACCAAGTTGGAATCCTTATTCCCACACCGGCAACACACATTTGTGAGGGTGCAGATTTTTTTGATGATACTGGGTGGGATATATGAAGTTTAATATAGGTTTTCCCTCCTTTTATAGTGATATAGATACGAGCTATACCTTTATGTACAGATTCCCCAAATTGCATTTTTTGGTGGGATACATCGCATGGTAGCTTTGCTACAAGTCCACAAGGCAGCTCGTACGTATAGGACGTTAGTGTCAGGATTCGTATCGATTACCGTAGAGCTCTATTTTTCTAGTTACTGTCTCATTCTTCTGCTGGACACTATGGCAGGATCTCATTCTAGTAGATGTGGTATTTAAAGGAGGATTGGATGCTAGTTGGCTTCTCGTTACAGACTGAGACTATTAGTCACATCTTCATTGACAGTAGCATTTTGGATCAGGTATGTCAGGATTTTGGGGATATTTTTGAGATTCCTATGAGTTCAAGAGAGAAAGTCAGACAAAGGTTACAGAGATGGTGATATTTTGGACAGTATGTTCATTGTGGACACATTTGCACTATTATTCCTCCACTGATATTTTGGTTTCTTTAGACTGAAAGGGATGATGCAAAGCATAGGAGAATACGCATGGAGGCCACATGTATCATTTGAAAGGTTTATCACATAATCCATTTACTTCATAAGGGAAGACTGTTTTGAGCTATGCATTGGTGAGGGGGTTTAAAACTTGCACCTATCTTTGGTATTGCTTTGGACCCCTTCCTCATCTCTCCATGTTGTGGTTTGGTGGTGCACTCCATTAGTCGAATCTGTCAAGATTAATTCTGAAGGATGCATCAAAGATAGTTTTGTGAGTGGGAGGAGGCATCATTAGAGATCACGCAGGTCAATGTAGTAGGGCTTTCTCAACTTTGTATGGATTGTGCATGATATTATAGTCAGAGCTTAGGGCTATTCCAGATGGGATTTTTCTAGCTAGATGACTCGACCTTTCAGACATTTGGATTGAGTCAGATTTTGTAGTGGCTACTCACTACATCACTAAAGGATGATGACCATAGGCTATTCAGAGCATCCTTAGATATATCATAAACATCATATCATTCGACAGAGACATAGTTTTCCACATCTACAGAGAGGAGAATCATGTTGTAGATGCTTTTACTGTAGAAGGTTGGGATCAACAGCGATATCAAATATATGGAGTAACTGACCTACCACGACATGTTAGGGCACTCGTATATATTGATAGACATGGACTACCCAACATTAGAATATGATTTTTTATTTCTTAGGGAAGTAGTACTTCCTCATTTACTGCTTTCATTATTTCCTCATGTAACCATGGTATTCCTCCACCACAAATGAGAACATATTAATAAAATCTCAGAGGTACCACCCTCCTTTAACAAAAAAACAATAAAAATAAATGCCTAACTAAAAGACTTGAAGAAGAGGGAAGCAATCTAGGAGAAAGTCACAATTCTTACCAAAGGTTGAAGGGAAAAAAAATAGGACGAAGACTAAGGAGTTTTGAAGTACAAGCTTGAATTCTCCATATTTCTCTTTATTTTACTCTTGCGATGTTCTCAATTCTTATGTATTTGTTTACTGCAAATATGTTAGGCTAAATTTTCCATTGTTAGGATGTAACAATGAAACTTATTTTTTTAATGATTTAATTTTAATTACTACGTTTTTGATGTTGAAATTGAGTATATGTTGAGTTTTTATAATATATTTCATTTTAGTTCATATTTTGGCCAATCTATGAATGGTTTGTTTGTTTGCTTGCTTTGAAAATAAAAGGTGATTTTCTTGCTTAGCACTTTCAATAAACACCATGATTTTGGTAGAAGATAGAGATATACTTTAACTATTTGTTTGGTCTTATAAGCGAATTTCTTTGGATCTTAATGCTCTCTAACTTGTTGAAATTCATATAGAAATATTGTGGGTTCCTTATTTAGAGTAGATTTGAATTTTCTCTCGACAGATCATCAAATAATATTTTAGAAATTCAACCATCAACATGAATGGAATTTCATACAAGGGAGATATGTGCAATTATAAACTGAAAAAGCTATGGTGAATTGGTAGAAACCTAACACCTTTAGCTCATTGTATTTTTCAAAATTTGAGATTGTGATAATCTTAGTTAGTTTAATTGCTTTTGTTAAGTTTTAGTTTAGTTCGCTCATCTAAAAAATTGATTGTTCAAATAACGATCATCACTATATTACTTGTCTCGATATCGTACACGTCCAATATCATCGATCAAAAAGTTTGTACTACAATCCTATCCATAATGTATTATCTAAAATAATAAGAAAATAAGTTTTAGTTTCACCAATTATAACTATATCATCAAAGAATATAAAAATCATAAGAACTTTATCTTCAATGTCTTAGAAGTTCATCCATTACTAAAACTAGCCGAAAATAATGAGACCAGAGAAGATGATAACTTTGCTACTCTTATTTTTAGTATTATCAAACATTTTATTGGAACTCTTGTTCATGTTCTCAATAGGTAATTTGAAATCCTCATGAATCTTCATTGTCCAACACTTAATGATTTTCGGTGGTACAAAGATATGTTTCTTATTCATGCTTTATTACGAGAAGATTTTCATCAATCTTATTGGAAAGAAAGATTTATATCTGGACTTCCTAAACTTTTTGTAAAAAAAGTTAGAAATTCTCTCAAAAATAAGTATCAAGATCCTATGCCATATGCTGGTCTTACATATGGAGAAATTATCAATTTTGTTAATAAAGAGGTTTAAATCTTTGTAATGATCTCAAAATGAAAGCCAAATTGCAATCAGAAACATCTGAAACTCGAAAGGAATTAGGATCATTTTGTGAACAATATGGTTTTGAGAAAAATAATCCTCCTTCTTCAAAAACAAAAAAAGAAAAATTTTCCTTCTTATTTAAGGAAAAGATCTTCTCAAAAATATTTTTCAAAGCAAAAGAATTTCAAAATTATCCACAAAAAAACTTTTCACGAAAAAAGATTTCAACCAAAAGATTTTCAAAATCTTCCAATGTTACTTGCTGGAAATGCAAACAAAAAGGACATTATTATAATAAATGTCATATGAAGGGAAAGATTAATAATCTTCAAATTGATGAAGATATTAAACTTGAACTTCTCAAATTAATCAATTCTTCCGAAGAAGATAATTCTTATGATTCTGATTTAGAAATGGTTTATCAACATCAAGAAGAGACTAATTCTGATAAGTCATCTTCTTCCAATCCAAGTAAATAAATTTGTGGTTGTAAAACTATAAATGTTCTAGGAAGAACTTATTCAAGAAATAATTGAGAAAATTGAAGATCCTCAACTTAAGGAAATGTTCAACTCTCTTTTACCTTCAAAATCTTCAGCAGAACCTTATAGTATGCAAAATATTATGAATAGGTTTAAAGCTGAATCTTCAAAATCATATAGTCTTGATTTAAAATTAGAAATCAATCTTATGAAATCTCAGATTTCTATTCTTCAAAAACAAATGAAAGATGTTCGTATGGAACTAGTTCTCTTAAAAGTTAAACAAGAGAATGAAACTATAGAAGAAGCTAATTATTTTGAAAATGAGGATATCACTTCTCAAACATCAAAAAATTCCATTATTCCTCAAAATGAAGAAGAAAAGGTTAATGTTACTAGCCGAATTCAACTTCAGAATGGTATTATCAAATGGATATTATTATTATTATTAATAAAGATTTTAAACTTCATACTAGAGTTTTGATTTCTGGTGCTGATCAAAATTGTATTAGGAAAGTATTTATCCCTACAAAATACTTTGAAAAAACCACTGAGCGTCTTTATGGTGCTAGTGGAAAAAAGTTGAATATTCAATATAAACTTTCAAAAGCTCGTGTTTGTAATTCAACTATTTGTTTCAAAAATATAATTTATCTTGTTAAAGATTTAGATCAAGAGTAATTCTTGGTACTCTTTTTATTGTTCAAATTTATCATTTTAAGTTGATTCAAAAGGTTTAACTTCAAATATTTTTGGTCAAGATATTACTTTCAAATGTACTAATCCACCTTCTTATAAAGATGTAAATACTTTGAAAGAAGCGTCTATTTCAAAAATTATTAATAATATTAATCTCAAAAAACAACATATTCAATTTTTAAACGAAGAGATAAGATTTCAAAGAGTTCAGGAACAGTTAAAAGATTCCTCTATTATTGAGAAAATCTATCGTTTTCAAAAATAAATCAAGGATGATATATGCTCTAATATTCCAAATGGTTTTTTGAATAGGAAAAAGCATGATGTGTGCCTACCTATATTCATGATTTTCATGAATCAAATTATCCTACCAAATTTTGAGTAAATGAATAAAGAATTACTTGATTATCAAGGAAATCAATGATTTACTGGATAAAAAACTTCTTCGACCAAGTAAATTATCATGGAGTTGTTCAACATTTTATGTCAATAATTCTGCTGAAATTGTATGTGGAGTCCCTTGTTTAGTTATCAATTACAAACATCTCAATAAAGCTCTTCAATGATTAGATATCCATTACCTCAAAAGAAAAGACCTATTAAATAGGTTATTCAAAGCTATGATCTTTTTTAAATTTGATATGAAGTCAGGTTCTTGCAAATTCAAATTAAAGAAGAAGATCGCTATAAAACAGCATTCAATGTCCCTTTCGGACAATACGAATGGAATGTTATGCCATTTGATCTAAAAAATGCTTACTTCAAAATTTCAAAAAATTATGAATGATAATTTTAACCCTTATTCAAATTATATAATTGTTTATATTAATGATATTTTAATCTTTTTTGAAAGTATAAAACAACATTTCAAACATCTCAATACATTCATACATGTCATCAAAATGAATGGTTTAACAGCTTTTGCTAAAACAGTTGTGTTATGTCAAACAAACATTAGGTTTTTAGGGCATAATATTCGCATGAACCATTACACCCATTCAAAGGTGTCTAGGTTTCATTAATAAATTTCCTGATGAAATCCTAGACAAAAATAACTTTGAAAGATTTTTAGGTTGTGTCAATCATATAGGTGATTTTATCAAAGAGATAAGAATCTTATGTGCTCCTTCCTCTTTTCGAAAGATTACAAAAGAACCCTGCTCCATGGAGTCACGAGCAAACAGTGACTGTACAAAAAGTCAAAAAAGTTGTCAAAAATATTTTGTGTTTATCAATCCTTGACCCCATTCCCTCTATTATTGTTGAAATTGATGCATCGGACATTGGTTTTGGTAGTGTCCTCAAACAGATTCCAAAATAGTCTAGTCATGAACAGCTCGTTAGATTTCATTATGGTGTTTGGACTGGCTCGCAAACTCAACTATCAAAAAAGAAATTTTATCAATTGTTTTATGTATTTCAAAATTTCAAGATGATTTAATAAACAAGATGTTTATATTTAAAAATAGACTGTAACGCATCAAATGATATTTTACAAAAGGATGTCAAAAGTCTTGTTTCCAAAAAAATCTTTGCCAGATGGCAAGCAATACTTTCATGTTTTGATTTTGAAATTCTATATATACAAGGATCTTCAAAATTTCTTGGAGACTTCCTCACAAGAGAATTCTCTTGAAAGGAAAATTAGAGAGATATTCAAATTGAGTGAAATATTCAAAGAAGAAAATATGGAATCCTATTCTTCAAAGAAAAAGGAAAAGAAAAAGATTTCAATTCCTATTTGTTCAATTGATGATTATATCCAAAATTCATTTAAAGGTTCAAATTATGCCGAGCATAGCTCTTCCACTTCTCAAAAAACTACTCTAGCCTCAAAAACTCATTTTTCTCAAACTCAAAAAAATATTTCCAAAGAAAAACCTTCAAATTTCAAAAGCCCTCCAAATTGGATATGAAAAATTAACAGATATCAATCATCCTCCTTCATTTCAATATTTTACAATACCTATTCATATTTTTATTTTCGAGATGGAAACATCTTGGATTCATAAGTATTCATCTCTTGACAAATGCCTTCAAAATATTTTCCCAGCAAATTTTCAATATATGACAAAAAATATCAAAAAATACAGAACTTATTATGAAGCTATCCTCATGAAATCAAGATCAGCTACAATAACTCATATTAAAATCAGAAAAAGAAATACTATATTGATTTTTCTAAAATATCAATTCAAAGGGTACTATCATTTGAAGACCGGGAACATGACCCATGGAAAGAGAAGAGAATGCTTAAAAGACGATTCATTCGAATCTCTTTTCAATTATTTTGATTACCAAGAAGCATGGTTTAATGTATTTCACTTTACTCAGTTATTCATTCTTGGTTATACTTTTTCATCAATCGTTCTTCAAATTTTCCAAAATGGTTCGAATATTTTGGACATGAAGAGAATATTTTACATAGTCTTACTCTTCAAAGGTTCAAACATTTCAAAAAAGAGGCTAAAATATTTTTAAAGCATCAAGAAAATCTCTTATTTCAATTTGCTCATAATTTAAAGGTCTCATGGATATTCTGTTTGGACTATCAAATTGTTTGAAAGCCAAGCTCTGAACATCATGTTAAAAAGATTACTCAGAGATTAAAAATTAAGTGGTTGTCAAAATTTCATGAAACTAATTGCTGCACAAAAGCAGTAAATTCATGAATTTTAGAATAGAGGAATGTTGTCACCGTAAAATTATCCAGAAAAGAACTTGAAAAAAGTGCCAATTTCCTCACAGAAAAATCAAGATTACTGGCTATATTTAGTCAATGCAAAACACCTGAAGAATTGCAAGCTGTAGCAGAAAGAATTACTGCTCTTGTAGAATCTTCATTAAAAAGATCGGACTCAAAGGAAGCAAACTCATCAGACTATGAACATAGCAATGAAGACATGTGCTTTGGCCTAGAAAATATTGATTAATTAATTGAAGAAGAAACTCAAAAGAACACTCCTTCAAAATGACTAGATAGACCCATTTATCTTGATGAATTAAAGAATATAGGGTTTAAAAATCAAAGGATTTTCTTTTCAAAATGTGTATGCCACCCAACAAATTATTATTGCTCCCTCATCAATTATCAAGAATGGACAAAAAACCTTAGTTACTTTACTAAATTAAATATCAAAAAGTCGGGAGAAATGGAAGAGTTGGTTCAATTGTCAAAAGTAGGTTGTTCAAAATCAAAAGGTAGTTGCAATGATCAAAAGTAGCTACAATTGCTTTTCAAAACCTGTTCAAATGGAAGACAAAGATTATATCCAAGATTCTTCAGCATTCAAATTGGTTTCAAGTCCAGAGCTTCAATTATAAATGAAGACCGAAGGAGAAGAAACCGGGCAAGTATAATAGAGCAGGGGATACTACACTTCAAGAAGGTTTTTAAAATTATCCTTTTAATTTTTAAAGCTTTCTTTCTTTAAGAGTTTTACAATTTTCAATTTCAATTACGAGTTTCAATCTTGTAATATCAATTTTCATAATGTAATTTCAAAATTTTATGTCATTAAAAATTCATTGTTTTCATCAACCTCTACTTCTCTTATCCCTTTCCTTAGACCTTGGCCCCATTTGGTATCAAAGCCATAAGAGAGTAGTGTGAGTAAATATGTATCAAACTATTGTCTTGGTCAGCCATTTAGCCTGTGTAGGCATTTAGGTGGTCCCGTTGTAGGTTCTACATGGCATCAATTTACCTGAATCATTCTGTTTTCAATAGTAAGGTTATTGTTTTCTTAATACTATTCGATTATGTCTTTTATGTCAAATTAGTTTAGTAAAGGAAGTGGTTCAAACAATAGTGGTAATAACATTTCAAAATATTTTCAAAATAATGAGGAAGAATTAAATCAAAATCATGCATCTGCATCTACTTCTTCATCAAATTTTTTACTTCAAATGAATTTCAAATCGCTCAAATAGAACAAAGACTTCAAAATTGGACTATTCCAAAAGTAGATAAGAGTTCAATCTATGAAATAGGAAAATTGATTTTATTTAAAATTATTTTATCAAAACATTGGAGCAAACTATTTCAATCAAAAATCAAATTGTGTCTATTAATTTGTTTTCAAAAGAAGCTATACAAGCTCAAAGGAAGAAATTTAAATATCTTCATGTTGGATTTGTTCAAATTGCAGTTAAATCTTTGTTTAGACTTGGTCTAGACATTCTTGTTCTTCTAACTTTAAGAGACAAAAGACTCTTAAGGTTTAAGCATTCATTACTTTCAATGATCGAGTCTAATCTCGAGAGTGGTCCCATATTTTCAAATTGCTATCCTAATTTTTTAATTAGCCTTCAAGATGAGGCTATTTTTAATGCTCTTAATCTTCAAATTCAAACTAAAAATTTTGACGTTGATGATCGTTCAAAAACCTTTGCTTTGATACTATTTATACAATAACGCCTCGTTAAAAATCTTGACAAAACCTAGTATACGAAAAATAAAATAAAGGAGAATGGAGTATAAACTAATTGTTAAAATTTTAGAGTATTAAGAAGATGTTGTCTCATTAAAATCTGAATAGATGGCCTTTCTATGTGACCCATTTTATTAATAGAATCA
>CAIGRB010139293.1:46895-60258 GCA_903798255.1 Fraxinus quadrangulata | reverse complement strand
AAAAAAAAAAAAAAAAACGTATTTAAGATAATTCTAATGTCTTTGAATTAGTGCAGAACTATATGTTGCAACGAGATTTATAGAAAAAATGTCTAGTAGAGTGCAATTTGCAGGATAGATTAATGCTCCAATTATACTTAAGTATGATACTTCAAAATTATGAACATTTTCTCCATATTCAAATGAGTAAAATGAATCTTTTTTCATAACAAGTGATTGAATGACCATAGGCGATGCTAGTGGAGGGCCTTTATCCACATAAATTTTTTAAATACTTTTTCTATATATGAAGATTGAAGAACAAACAATTCTTCTTAGAAATGCTCAACTTGGAATTCAAGAAAAAATTTGATTTTTCCTAAATCTTTCTTCTCAAATTCATTTTCAAGTGATTTGTAGTTTTGTTGAGCTCTTCGAGTTTTCCGTTAAGTTAAAACATCAACATAAACTATATTCACAATTATAAATCCAAATTTTATTTTCTTTATGATAACATGGACATACAAAGTCATTTTTATAACAAATTTTCAATAAAGATTACTAATGCGATTATACGACTATGCTTGATAATCATTATAATTATAGTTGCAATTTGATTAAGAATATATTTTTAGGCAATGTATCATTTTCTTGTGCCACAATTCTTTGGGGACTTTTATGCATATGTCACTATCAAGTAAACCATACAGATGATAGACATTTACTATATCCATAAGGCGTATGTTGAGACTTCATGAACAACCAAACTAATTAAAAATTTAAATATGATGGCATCTATTATGGGAGAATACTACTCGATTGCAAGTTTTTATAAAAAAACCTTGGGCTATGAGTTGGGCTTTATATCTTCTTATTTCATTTTCTTATTTCTCTTCCTTACAAAGACCCACTTATATCATACTATAAGTATTTTATTGGTTCAAATTGTATGTCCCAGCACTTTGCATTTGCTTAAAGAATTCAAGTCCTCTGTATGGCTTTTTTCATTTTTGCCAATCTTTTCTATCTTCAACATATTGTGGTACGGGATCCTCATTTGCATAATGTCAAGAGCAACATTATAGGCCAAGATATTATGTATAACAATATTTTTTCATTCCCATAATTTATGAGATAATAAATAATTTATTAAAAACTCATTATCTTCGTACCTATGTGGTAATGCAGGAATCACATTATCAGTATTTGATTAATTAATCTCTTCTACTACAGTTATTTTTGAAGTTTTTGATTGGTTTTTTCGATTGTACTTTTCTATTTTGAGGTATAGTGTTTTTGACACCAACTGATCAACCACACTTTTGATGTATTTGAAATTCATTTACTACAACATATTAATTAGCAAGGGCATCAATTTTTGTTGGGGTATTTTTGTTGGTTTATATAAATTTACATAAGGTAATTGATTTACAACTCCTTGCAAGCGAATGCTTTTTTCACTTGTTGACATTGATTGCTTCGGGGATCAAAGTGAGATGAAGTTATTTCATTTCAAGAAAATTTACGCTT
Organism: Fraxinus quadrangulata; assembly: GCA_903798255.1. Lineage (NCBI taxonomy): Eukaryota > Viridiplantae > Streptophyta > Magnoliopsida > Lamiales > Oleaceae > Fraxinus > Fraxinus quadrangulata. Next base: position 58,749 of record CAIGRB010139293.1, on the reverse strand, counting down.
TTTCAGGATGTATTTTTTGCCATTTATCTAATGGATCTTTCCGTTCTAATACTCTATCCGAGAGTTATCAGGTCTTACATGTAAAGGGTCATGTACCCATGATTCAAAATTTCCTTGCCAAGCTACATGAAACAGATTTCCGGAAGTCCACAGAAAAATTATTGGACCAATTCGTTAACATACCGCCGAGCCATTTTTTATTAACATAATGACACCGGGCCTGAGGTATTTGTGTAAATAGGTATAATCCGTGGAATCGCAGAAACTATCAAAATCAAAGAAGCAAAGTTGGGAAAGTCATTTTATTAAAATAGTAATCTAAGTCACGTATTAAAATTCAATATACGTGATAATATATGGTGATTAAAAATCAATATATCAATATAAATTATAAGTCTTCGTTCATGGCAAATTTGGTATGGGGTTTGAACTTATTAATCACATTCTCAACATAATGTAATTGACTCAACATATAACCCCCACTAGTTTTGGTAACTTTGATACCTATGGTATCCACTTGATGAGGATCTTTCATTTTAAATGTGGAAAATAGAAACCTCATTGTTTCTTTTATACCTTGCATTTTATTGCTCACAATCAACATGTCATCCACGTATAAACAATTGATCACAACATGATTATCACAAACTTTTGAGTATAAACATTTATCAACACTATTATGTTTAAATCCAAAAGACATGATGGCTAAGTTAAACTTTTAGAAAGAACACACTGAGTAGTTCCTGTGACGCTCTTCTAATTTCCCTCAACTAAATAGAAAGAAATAAGTTGAGAGTCTAAATCATCCAGTCCTAGCACTTTCTCCTTTCGAGCTCTTTTACTTTTGCGAAGTTTACTTGTCCCAACATCCTAATAAGGTGTTTCCACTTTTGATCATGTAGAACTAGGAATTTTCACTTAAGGTTCATTTAGAGAATTATTTTATGAAGATAACATATTCTCAAAGAATTCTACTTCACAGGATTTAATAATTAACATTGGTTTCCAAGTTTAATAAACGATATGCCTTCCTACTTTGGGCATATCCAAAAAAGGCGCATTTGATCCCTCTAGGATTCAATTTAGTCCTTTTAGGATTTGTGTTCTTATTATAAGCAAGACACCCCACAATTTTGAAATAACCAATGTTAGGTTTTCTCCCTTTCCACAATTCATATTGAGAAAGTTTAAATCTTTTAGAAGGAATAATATAAATTACGTGACACGCACTTGATAAAGCTTCACTTCAAAAGTTACATGGCAACTTAGCATTCAATAACATATCATTTATCATTTTAACCAGTGTCCTATTCTTTCTCTTAGTCAAACCATTTTGTTCACATGTTCTAGGTGCACCACTTGATATATTATGCCTTGTCGTTCACAAAAAAAGATTAAATTCACGAGAGAAGTATTTACCTCCCCTGTCACTTCTAAGAATTTTAATTTTTTAATTTAGATGATTTTCTACTTTGGTTTTGATATCTTAAACATGTTAAACGCTTCATCCTTATGTTTCATCAAGTAGATAGGAAAACCTAGAATGATCATTTATGAATGTTATGAAGTATCTATTACCTCATCTAGTTAACATTCCATTTAGTTCACATATATCGGAATGAATTAAGTCTAGCAAATTAGATTTCCTTTCAACATTATGAAATGTTTCTTAATAATTTTAGACTTAAAACGAAATTTACATTTATTATATTCTATGTTTGCACCAGAAATTATTCTGGTTTTAATTTTTCTTTTTAAAGTAGAAAGGCTAACATGTCCTAGTTTGCCACACACAAAAAAGAAATTTTGAATTTTTTCTTGTTCTTGTTTCTTTGTTGGGATTTGTGGATTTTCTCTTTTTAGAATCCTTGTTGTATTTGTTTGGTTGATCCATGGCATGGGCTTTAGAAATACCCTTATGAGAATGTTCATTCCCATCTCGTGCTTTTGACTCTTCCTCAATTTGAAGATTTTTTTTTAATTTCTTTCGAAGAATATCTTGGGAATAGTGAAGAATTTTTTTCCTATAACTCTTCTACGAAGATGGCAATTTCGCAATGATTGAACCAACTTGAAATGTTTCGGGTAGATCAATCTTTATAGCCTTCATTTTATTGACAATAACTTGTAGCTCATGGACTTGTCCTAACAAAGGCAAGTTATCCAAAGACTTGAAATCAAAATATTTAGAAATAAGAAACGTTTTGGTATCTTCCTCATCTACCTTGTATTTGGTTTTCAACGATTTCCATATCTCTTTTGTCGAGGTGCTATTTGTGTAGAGATCAAAGAGGCTATCAAAATTAGCATTCAAAATGTGTCCTCTACATATCAATTCATCTTTTTCTCTTTCTTCCTTTCCACCCTTGTTTTGTCAGTGTTGTTTGGGGTTGTTTCCAGCAACGACGCCAAGTCTGGATCCAAGATATAAAAGATCTTCAAGGTCGTAAGAAAAATTTCAACTTGTCTTTCCATCTTGTAATGTTCGACTCGTCGAATTTGTCAAGTCTCATAAAGTCTTGATTCATCATCTTTATCATAACCATGGTTGTCTTGTTCTCCATGCTGAAAATATCATTTGAGATTATTGAGAAAAGTTGATGAAGAACAAAAATAAAACCAGAAATATAAAATCACCCAAATGGAAGGTTTGAATATGATTATGAATCGTTTTCCTCAAACGATATTTGCCACCACAGAGATAAGTGTTTGAAAGCTTTATGGTGAATAGTTTGTAGAAGTAAACAAATCTTAATTCAAGTTTGAATCAAGCAAACAAAACTTGGAAAAAGGAACTAAAGAACAAAATTATAAAAACTTGGTTTGATATTAGATTTTGGATGTAATGGAATCAATTTGATTTTTGTAATATATTTTCGATCATGAAAACCATTCATATATATAGAATTACAATCACTATGCAAGAAAAAAGTGCAAAAACTAAGAAAAGGGGGTGTAAAACCCTTCAAAATGATACCAAAATTCAAAACTTCAATGGACATATTTTTGTGCCCGGTACCCGCCCACTTCAACAAAATGGCCATTGTAATTTCAACACAAGGTCGGGCGGCCACCCGACCTTAAACTTGGGCAGCCGGCCAAGCCATTTTTTGGCCTTTATCGTTTTTTTTCTGCCCGTTTTTCTTATGGTAAACCTCTTTTATCACTTCCAAAATCACTCATTGTTAATATGAACAATATCTGATTTTTAGAGTATAGAAGACGATGAGGGAAACTTGGATTTATTAATTCAACAATAAGAACAGTACACGGCTCCCTTTTATATAGCCATACATGATGCAAAATAAAATAATATTTTATACACAATTCTACCAACTACCACTACTCCATACTTGTCACTTACATCAACTTGAAATGGAACTAAACAAGTCTAACTAGCTACCATAACATAAGCTAGATTATCAACAAAAATGTGTGACAATATAGAAAGCAAAATGTGACTTAACATCAACAAAAGTGTCACACTTAATTCATCACTCCTCCTTGACACTTTTTTTGAAAACACCAAGACAATTCTTTAGTGTTTCAAATCTTTCTTTTGGGAGAGCTTTGGTGAATATATCAGCAACCTGTTCTTCTAAGCCGCTTTGCATCAGTCTCACTTCTTTCTTTTCTTGAGCTTATCTAATACAATGATATTTGATGTTGATATGCTTGGTTTTACCATGAAACACTGGATTTTTCACAATGGCCACAACTAATTGATTATCACACAAAATGGTGGTGGACTCAGATTGTTGATGCTTTAGGTCATTCAAAATTTTCCTCAACCATATGGCTTGATTGGTTGTTTTAGTTGCAGCTATATATTCTACTTCAGCTGTGGATTGAGCCTCAGTTCCATCCACAACATTTGACTCCCAATTCCATGAAGATTTCTCATCAAACCTAACATCCCTTCAGGAAACAATCTTGCTAGTTTGTGGATTATAAACTCTATAGCCCTTAGCATTATCACAATATCTAATCTGAACTCCAGCCTCAGCTTTTTTACTCTTACCTCTTTTGACATCAGGTATATGCATATAACACACACTTCCAAACGCTTTCAGATGTAAAATTTTTGTCGTAATTTCATGCCAAGTTTCATAGGGAGTTAGTTTGTCTAAGGCTTTAGTAGGCAACCTGTTGAGTAGGTATATTGAAGTGTTTATCGCTTTAGCCCAAAAAACCTGTGGCACACACTTTTCCAGCATTAGACACCTTGCCACTTCCATAGCTGTCATATTCTTCCTTTCACAGACTCCATTTTGCTGAGGTGAGTAAGGAATTGTCAACTGATGTTTAATTCCCACTTCCTCACAGAATTGTTGAACTGATTGCTGGTGTATTCTATGCTATTATCAGTCCTGATAGCCTTGATTTTCCAACAACTTTCATTCTCAACATAGCTCTTAAATTTTTGGAAGACTGCAGGTACTTCTAATTTTGCTTTGAGAAAATAAACCCAACACATTCTTGTGAAATTATCAATTAATAAAATGAAATACCTAATACCATTCAGGGTTGAGGTTTTCATAGGTCCACAGACATCAGAATGTATAAGTTGAAGTTTAGTTTAGGCTCTTTTAGCTTGATTTCTGGGAAAATGAAGTCTGGCCTGTTTTCCTCTTTGGCAGATTTCACAAACACACATAGCATCTCCTATCTTTGGCAAATTTTCCACTAACTCTTGGTCACTTAAAAGTTTAAGTGAAGTATAGTTAACATATCCAAGTCTTTTATGCCACAATTCAGACTCAACCACCATGCTGGTATAAGCTTGTAAATTCATGCTTTTCCATTCCAAAGGAAAACTTCTGTTTTTCATATCAACTGTCATTAGTTCCACATTGTTTTGATCTAGAATTGAATAACTATTATCCTTAAATACTAAGGTATAGTTCTTCTCAATTAGTTGACCAACACTTATCAAATTCTGATCAATATTTGGAACATACAAGACATCTGAAATGAATTTCATACCTGATGGAGTTTGAACTGAGACTTTGCCAATACCTTTAACTGCCACATACTCTCCATTTCCAACCTTTACCCTTGATTTGTAGTTATCATTCATCTCAACAAAAATATCTACATTTGATGACATGTGATGAGTGCATCCATTGTCCATATCTATTCCTTGCTACTGACCATTTGATTCAAGGCTGAGAAAAGATGTTCTTCAGTTTGATCTTCAACAACCTTTGCTTTCTAAATTTCTTCTTCTCCTTTTGATTTTTGCAAACCCTTTCAATATGCCCAAATTGCTTACACGACCTGCATTGAACACCAGGCCTGAACCAGTAATACTTAGGAGAATGGCCCTTTATCTTGCAATGTGGACAAGGAGGGTACTTAGTATTCTTTTGTGAGCTTTTTATTTCCATTTCTTCCTTTTCATTTTGTGGCTTCTTTCCACCAAAATTTGTTTGAGTCCTTTGCTTTCCTTTTGCAAACAAAGCAACCTCAACTTGCTCTTCTTGCCTGAACAATCTCCTTTGTTCAGTAGTTTGGAGAGCATTTACCAATTCAGCTAAGGAAATGGTGGACAAATCTCCTGAATCTTCAAGTGAAGATATCTTAGATTCGAATTGTTCTAGTAAGCTAATCAATACCTTCTCCACTATCCTTTTGTCTGGAAGATCATCTCAAAGTAATTTGATTTGATTAACCACCTTCATTAGCCTATCAACAAAATCCTTCACCGTTTTAGAATCCTTCATTTTTAGAGTCTCAAACTCTCTCCTAAAGTTCAGGACCTGCATCTGCCTTGTCCTCTAATTGCCCTGAAATTCCTCCTTCAACCTGTCCATACCTCCTTTGCAGTTTCACAAGTGATTATCCTTGTGAATATGGCATCTGAGACTGCTAATTGAATGCAGTAAAGAGCCTTAAACTTCTTGGCTATCTCCTCACTATGTTGCTTTAGCTGGGCTATGGTAGGATTGGCTCTTAGAGGTGGTGGTTCAACTCCAGTCTCAGTGATTTTCCACAAGTCATAGGCCTTCAAATATGCCTTCATTTTTGTAGACCAGAAGTCGTAATTCTCTCCTGTGAATGCTGAAGGTAAAGGTGCTGAAAATCCACTCGAAGCCATATCACTTTCTCACTAAATCACTCAGCTATTTATGAAGGGTTCTTACTGGTTTTCTCTCATGTTTGATGTATTTTTGAAGATACCAGATGTACACTACACTCACCGTATATGGAAGACGCTTACCGTATTTACGTGAAGCTTACCGATTTTATTCTTCCTTACCGATTTTGACAGTTTCTTCACCTCACCCTTCTCTTTCAGTTTTCTTCAGCACTTTTTCGACCCTTCAAAGATCCTTAAGTTTTGATACCACTGTTGGAGTATAGAAGACAAAGAGGAGAGAAACTTGAATTTATTAATTCAACAATAACAACAGTACACAGCTCCCTTTCATATAGCCATACATGATGCAAAATAAAATAATATTCTTTACACAATTCTACCAACTACCACTACTCCATACTTGTCACTTACATCAACTTGAAATGGAACTAAACAAGTCTAACTAGCTACCATAACATAAGCTAGATTATCAACAAAAACATGTGACAATATAGAAAGCAAAATGTGACTTAACATCAACAAAAGTGTCACACTTAATTCGACACTAATATTATTTATTTTGGGTTTCCCTATGCCTTTCCTACTCATATTTTCTTTAACTGACTCTATACCACTTGAAGCGAATCACACTCACCTCAAGTTGAAAGTCATGATCCTTGGCAAAGAAAAGCCCATCTCGACTAGCTATCGCATACATATCCTCCACTAATAGATGCCCCATCACACGCTTAGAATAACTTTTAGATGCCCATAATTATGTATTACTTAAAGTGTAAGATAAAATTGCTTTTAGACTTCTAGTAGCTGAGAAGCAACACCCCACCCCCACATCATGCAAACCAATCCTCCATATGTTTGTATAATAAATATATACTTTGTCTGTAAAGCATCTCCCCATTACACCTTAATCCTTATCTATATTATATTCCTCAAAAGTTGCACGAAACTGTCATCATATGTTGTATAAATCCGCTTCCATTTTCAGCAAAAAAATCCTATAGATTCTTGCCACTATTTTGTACAAGTAATTACATTTTGAAAGCACAACACATGCAAATTTTGCTGCCTCCGATTAACTGCAATTCATCTTTCCTTTCTTAAAATTTTTGCATGTTCTTGATTTCTTTCCATGAGCAGATCTTGTGCATTAGATTTGATGATGGGAGTGACGGACTGTTTCTCAAATCTTGTGGGCTACTCCTCATGGCCCTTATAAAGATTTACAGCATTTAACCCTTGGTGTTTAAAAAGAAAATTGACTTTTTGTATTGAATTAGTTGAGCAACTAACGGTAAGTTGATGAAATAACGTTTGTGACAAAGAAATGTGAAAATAATGGTTCAAATGTCAAAAAATGAAAGGTAGGGACGTTTTGTGCGAATTACCCCGACTTTTTATATTGATTTAATGGAGCAACGGTAAGTGGATGGAAGGACAGTTTTGGCAAAGAAATGTGAAAATAGAGGTGAAAATGTCAAAAAATGAAAGGTATTGACATTTTACACAATAATATTTAAAGGTAGACATTTTGTGCATATATATATATAAGTAACGATCTCCTAAGCACGGTGCTTAGTTTATGCTAAGCATCGTACTTAGGGGGCACACTATAGTGGATAGTTTGTTTTGCCACCTAAGCATGGTGTTTAACATAAATTAAGCACCGTGCTTAGGAGATATATATATATATATAGAGAGAGAGAGAGAGAGAGAGAGAGAGAGAGAGAGAGAGAGAAACCACTTTGATTTGAAGAAAAAAATTTGTGCGAGCCATTTTCGAGCATTGAAACCGATATCTTCGATATCACTTTGTTCACCACTATAATTATAGGCTGATAGTCTTTCCACTATTGTGCACCCGACTTTTAGGAATGGTTGCGGTGAGTGCCTGAAATAAATCTTGGCATAAAATAGTCCAACAAAACTAGAAAAAGGCAAGTGAGCTATCTGTGCTGTCTGGACTAATACTGAAAATTGCAACATTTACCTCAATTAAACTTGAATTTGTTGAAGAAATGGTACATAATTATATTCCTTCCAACAAAATATTGAACATGAAACTCGAAAATAATTTGAAAATTATTTTGACATAATATATAGAAGGAAAGAATTAGAAATCAATTATATGGAATTGATTTGTTGTAGGAAATATGAAGCCCGTATTTATAGATTGTCAAGTTGCTTTTCAAAATTGTTGCATCTCGTCAAAAAGTCATAACTTTTCATTTTGAATCTTTTTGAATAATAATACCCAATTTGAAATATCATGACTTTTATAATGTGCATTTGAAAATTTGTGACTAATTATCACACCAATTAAAAACTTTTCCAAATCACAATTATAAAAATCAACTATTAGCTCCAACATTACTTGCATTAAGCAAATTGTCAGGGCCGATCATCAGAATTATGAGGCTCTATGCGATAAATTGTTAAGCTATTTTTAATATAAATGAAATGAACACTTTTAAAATAAATAACTTATTTTTAACTTTCATAAAAATTAATTTATAAATTTTAAAGAAACTTTATAAGCCTAGCAAAAAAAATTATGGGGAATATTTTTTAATTTTTTTTTGCATTGACTTTTTTTTCTAGATTTTGGTAGATAGAAAAAAAAGAGAGAAAGATATAGCACTAAGTAATAGTTTAATTGTATGTCCATTTTATTCCTTAAATGAAGAATGTAAGTTAAGTGTCCAATCACTCTAGGCCTCTTATTTAGTCTCATTTTATTATTTTGTTGTTACTTTTGAAAGGATTAAATGGTTCAACTCAAAGAAATATAAATAAAAGCTTTTATAAGGCTATTAGATATTTTTTAGGCCCTTCAGATCTTGAGGCCCAAGGCAATGACCTAGTTTGCCTTGGGTTTGCCTTGGGTCAAGGCCGGGCCTGCAAATTGTTGTCTTTCTCTAATACCACCTAAGGAATTAAGTCCAATTGAACAGATCAACTATACTATTTGAACTTAAGTTTGAAAAGAAATTAATCACCAAGTGTTAGATTTAGTCAAAATTTCCAATACCATCCTCGTTCTCCATTGAAATGCGCTGATCAGCTCTACTATATGTGAAATTACGAGGTTCGACCCAAACTACACCTGCGAGAGGGGGTGAATAGGTGATTATGCGGAATTAAAACTGAATAATTAATTAGTAACAAGTCACTATTAATTATATCTAGATGGTTAATCAAACAGTCTAATTTTTTCTATGTTGAAGTACTGCAATTTTATGAAAGAAATAAATAAACACACAGAATGATCACGGAGAAACCCAACTGGATAAAAACTCTGAGCACTTTGCTAGTCAACAATCCATTATAAATGAATTAGAGCTTACGGTCTTCTAAACTCGACTATCATTAGTACTTTCTGACCTCCTAACTGCAATTCTCACGTCTCTCCTAGATTTCATGTTCTTGCACCAACTCCCAGCTACAATTTTCAAAGCCTTCCTGGATTGCGCGCTCCTGCACCAACTTCCGACTTTATGAATTCGTCTATCCCTATGGATCAACAAAGAACTCCGCGTTCTCCAACAATTGGAACCCCAGTCACCTTTTCTTGATCTTCAGCACTCTGACAGAAGTGTAGGAAATAACAATTTGGTATTTGGATTATTGATTTGATGTTTTTCACCGTCAAGAACAAATCACAGCATAAATGTTAAAAGCTTATTTGATGAAGAGGATATGGAGAGTATATGTTTTCTCAATGTTCAACCTTTAAAAAATCATTCCGAGGCATTCTCGTATTTATACCGTACGTTAAGGAATGAACGTGTTGGATAAAAAGTCTTAAAAATGCGAATTAAGATTCTTCAGATAACTCTGTCGCTCGAGCGAAAGTTGGGCGACAGACAAGCGATGGTGTGTCGCTACTGAAAAGCTAGCAACAATGTTTCCGATTATGTCGCTCGAGCCAAGTCATGGGGATAGTCTAGCGAAATTGCGGTGCCGTTTTTCCTTATTTTCTATTCCCGAACCCTAGACCTAATATAACTCAATTTCTAACAATTTTAACTTCCGGACTTTTACAACATATTAAATCTACTTCATTTTGTTCATAGACTTTCCAATTACATAAGAAACCTAACAAGCTCTCCCTTTGACATTCTATGTCAAAACTACAAATCTAAAGTCAAGGCAGTAAAACAAAATAAACTCAAAAAACCTACTACTATCAAATCAACTGTCTTGACTGAACTTCAAGGTAGTAAAACAAAATAAACTCAAAAAACCTACTACTATCAAATCAACTGTCTTGACTGAACTGTGCTTTTTCTTTGTAAACTTATTTTCTGAAACAAACAACTTAATACCTAGGTAAAAGTACGTGAAACAGTAATATGAATAAACATAATTCAAACAGTTAATCATAGTCATACTAGCTAAAAATTAGATGCATTAAATCATACCAGCTAAATTAAGATGCAATATCAATGTAAACTAACATACCAGAAGAAACATTGACATTACTAAATATCAAAACTTAATCTAGCTGAAACAAAAATTATATACTTTATGATAAAAACTTATATACTTTTTGATCAAAACTTTTAAGTACATCAAACTATCTACTATGTACTACTTCTACTTCCCATTTTTCTCACAAATGACAAGGGATCGAGAATTAACATACAATAACCAAAAAATACAGTTGTTAGCATGCATAAGTATAAGCAATAGACAATAATCCTTCCCACATACGTAACTCAAGTTCACATAGAGTAAATAGTATAAGTTACTCATATGTGTAAAGTATCACTAATCCTTTGGAAGTATGACTCAAAACCTTAATTTTGTGAGAAAGGACATGCTAAACATTACTGCCAATAACTGTATTCCTCTACTTATGAAAGTCAAACCATTTAAAGCACATTAGAACCTTTAAATAAAAGCTCATTTTGATTTCTTTGCTCCCCCTAACTCTTTGCATATATATATATTTCTTTTCCTTTTTTTTTAATTTTCACCCTTATTTCCATCTTTCATTACAAAAAATGTCCTTTACATCAATTTTCTCAATAAAAAATTGTAAAATGATGAAAATACCCTTTCTTTTAAATAAAATAAAAGGTAAAAGAAAAAAACTAATTCCAATTATAGTCCCAATTGTTTATAAAAACGCAAATGAGTCCCAAATAAATTATTAAAAGGGTAATTAGTAATAATGTTCCTATCTTTCACCTTAATTGCGAAAAACGTCCCCACCTTTCATTTTTTTGGCATTTTCACCATTAATTACACATTTGATTGTGCAAACCATAATTTTCATCCAATTTTTCAATAAAGAATATACCTTCATATTTAAATAAAAATATTTTATTTTTATTTCTAATTCTTTAATAATTTATTTGGGACTCGTTTGCACGTTCAAATTTGTTCTAATTTTTAAAATAAATTTAATTGGGACTCGTTTGCACTTTTTAAAAAAATTGGACTATGGGTGCAATTAATTCTTCAGCTTTTTATTTAAATAAGAGGGTGTATTCGTCATTTCTTTATTTTTATTGAGAAATTGCATGAAAATGGATAGAAATGATGGTTTGCGCTATCAAATGTATAATTATGGGAGAAAATGCCAAAAAAATAAAAGGCAAGAACTTTTTTGCAATAATAGTGAAAAGTTGGGACTATGTTTGCTATTAGTTTTTTTCTTTTTCCTTTTGTTTTATTTAAAGGGAAGGGTATTTTTGTCATTTCACATTTTTTAATTGAGAAAATGGATAAAAAAGGACCTTTTGC
>CAIGRB010139293.1:19567-46030 GCA_903798255.1 Fraxinus quadrangulata | reverse complement strand
TCACATTTTTTAATTGAGAAAATGGATAAAAAAGGACCTTTTGCGTAATGAAATGTGGAAATAAGAGTGAAAATGCAAAAAAGAAAGGTAAAGACATTTTTCATAATAAAAGTGAAAGGTGGGGACGTTAAGTAAAAATATACCGCAAGTGCACGGATCGCGTACAAGTAATAAAGTGGACTTTTGGAGTCCGAAATATCAATCCCTCGAGGAATGACTATTAATTGTACAAGAGTTGAACTAGTTCTAGCAATAGAATCACACACAATTCATTTTGAGTTTTCAAAATAAGAGTAAACGATCTATATATAAAAATAACTAAAGATAACAAAGTTAACTTAAAATAAACAAGATTCGAATTTGAGAAAAGTTGGGAGGTTGAAATGGTTGGGATTCATGATTTCACTTAGCCATCATTTAATCAATTTCCAATAAGCAAATTAGCAAATAACGTATTTTCTATGTTAGACCCGATTCTCTTATTTTAGCCAATTACCTCTCTCGAGCGTCAAATTAGTCCTAATTAATTGAGTTAATCTACTATATCTCTATGTCGATTAAAACCCAATGAATTGCATTAATTCGTTGCGAAATGTCTCAAAAGATCACCTAGGGTTAGGAGTATATCTCTATCTCGTACAAGAACCTAGGGCATTTGCTATTTGGTCTAAAATGCATAATATCTCTCGATTATTATACGCTTCACTCAACACAATCATTTAATGGCCAAATAAATGAAAGGAAATCAATGCAATAGCAAACACAAATGAAATTAAGCAACTTTAACTCAAAAGGCAAACATTGAAATTAATCAAATTAGGTTAAGCTACATCAATCATCCCAACCTCAATAAGTTTAGCTCATAGTTTAAAATGAGTGAAAATGGTGAAATTTAGAGTAGTACATTACAAAGTGAACAAATCAAAGGTTAAAATTCAAGATAAAGAAATGAACCCGTCTCTTAAATGAAATTCTTGAAATGTTGCTCTTGATTTTCACCCAAAATTCCACTCTTCTTGTTCTTTTCTTTCTTGAACCAAGGCTTTTTGAAAAATGAGAACTCTCAAAAACTAAAAGTAAGGTTTGAGTCATGAGATTTGGTTCTTAAATACTCCCAAAACTGAGCTTAAACAAATGCCCAAAATGACATCAAATTTCTGATTTTCGGCAATTTTCAACTCACAGGTGCACGGGTGTGCACAATTCCAGAAATAAAGTGCGCAGGTGCGCACATTTGGTGAAATACAAAATTGCACAGGAGGTCCTCAGGATAATTTGCATAGTTAGTCCCTCGATTTTGATAAGTAATATGTTGGTCCTCAACTTTTTGATTCCATCATTTTGATGATGAACTTCAAAGTTGGCTTTTCAATTAAGCTCCAATCTCTTTCATTTTGCTTTTTTCCTTTCAATGGAGGGTTCACCTATATAAGACAAAATAATCACAATTATGTGTAAAAATTCGCTCAATTTATCAATGCTTCTTCCATTTAACGGCCCTAATAAGAGTGTAAAATCACACTTATCACACCCCCAAACTTAAGCTCTTGCTCGTCCCGAGCAAGATTATCTACTAACACAACCAATTAATACATGATAAATATTAAAAACATTAGATAACTTGCCATAATAATCAACGAGTGTAAAATTGTATAATCAATTCACAAATATGCTCCAAATAATGCCAGTAAAATAATTTAGGCTTATCCAATGTTCAATCGGTGCGTGTGTTCATGGCCACTTTCAATCATAATCTACATTATGAAAAAGTTGTCAAGATGGAAAAAATTGACCTCAACCCGACCCTTTATGGTCAAATATTTCTTTTCCCTGAGATTTACACTCCTTAAATAAATGTTTACTTTCTTTTCTTAAGTGTAGATCTAAGGGTTGTTCTCAAATCACTCATTTATTTTCCCACTCGAGTTTGGTTAGGTCTAACCGGTAGTATTAAAAATCTGTCCACGTGATGATTCTCCACTAGATGAGTGCTTCAGCATTTATGTTTATACTAAGTAATTCAAACCCACTAGGTATCTAAGCCCAAATATCGAAAACAATTACACCAAATAAAAAAATTTCCAATTAAAGCTCTTAATTGACATCACACCCTTAAGCTTTCTTTTTGACCCTTGTAGCGAGCTTTATGTCGATAGCACCCCGGTTGTTTAGACTAAAGGTTACCGGGTTTCGAAATACCCCAATGGACTTAATAACTCAAGTAAAAAAGGCTACGAAGTGAGGCCTAAGATTCAAAAAGTGCAAAATCATTCTTTTAAACACAACAAAAGTAATGGGGGGCTTAGATCCCTAGCATATGGTCATTACCTAACTTATACTTGACAGAAAACACTCCACACAATTTTTCTTTTCTTTTTTTTAACATGCATGGAATCAACACACTTCTAGATAATATCCTTCACCGGCTTGACCACCCTCAAACGTATCTCACAATATGGTTAAGTGAAAGAGAAGAGAAGATAAGATTAATAAAAATTTAAACACAACTCACAATCTAGTTCTTACCAATTCAAAAAAATCTATCCATCAATCAAAAATTTTCACTTCTAGATGACAATTAATTGTGACCATTGTGCTCAAAGTAACTTGGGATCTCACATGGACAAGCAATTTTTTTGAAAAATTTAGGCACAAATAGCATATTTTATCATAACTCATGAATCGACAAGAGTTTTAAACATCAAACCATGCTAAGCCAGCAAAGCTATCTAATATGTCAACATAAAAGAGGTACCTTTAGCATATAACCTAGGCTAAAAATAACCAAGATCCCGCTAGATTCAAAAATAAAGATGACCACACAAGACACGGAAAATATTTCACCCCCAAACTTAGAAAACACATTGTCTTCAATGCAGTACAAAATAGTAAAAGAAAAGAGGGAAGACAGTTACGGTACTACCCGTAGCAATAGTCACTGGGGTGGTTGTGTTGTCATTGATGTCCCGGTTAAAATTTGCATAGAATTCTCGCACTAATAGGGGTATTGCCTCATGTGGTTCGGCCACTATCTCATCATATTCGTGCCTTTCAACAACCTTGTGCAAGAGTGTATCCCGAAAATCCCTCATGGTAACACCGCGCTCATAAACAAGCTGCCTTATGCCTAATCCATCGGCATATCGTTGTTCTTCGACATTTGTCCGGAATTGCTTAAATTTGTTTTCGCCCGCTTTTGACTTGGTTCATCCACCACTATGCCCTTCCTAGTACTCTTAGATGATTGGCATGTCTTCATCATTGTTTATGGTAAAAGATCTGCAAAGAAAACATATAAAACAATCAAATGTAGCATAAATGAAAGATATACATGTAATACGGATGAAACTTGGGCATGTAAGTAAATAATGATGCACACGAGACCCCCAAACTTAATGGAAAATAGTGCTCAAACATGGCCTAAGGTTGGTGTACAAAAGTTTCATTGAGGACTTTTCACAAACACCTTGAAGGTGTGAGTGACATTCAACTACCATCACAAGATTTTATGGTTCATGTAATCCCAAAAATTTAGCAAACAAATCAATAATTTAAACCACACATTACTCCATTCTTAAGTTACCCAAACTCCTCCATAAACTAAAGAAATCAACCAATAAAGAAGAACCATAGATTCATAATGTTCAAAAACCTACCTCAAGAAAATTTGGACTTCAAATTATGATTTGCTTGATTGTTAAGTGTTATGAGCCCTAACTTGAGGGAGTTTGAGAGTGATGAGAGGGGAAGGACAAAATTACCTAGTTGAGGAGAGAAAGTAGAAGAAACTTGAAATGAAATGAAATGAAAAAGGGGGTATGGCGGGTCATTTAAAACCCACGGAAGTGTGCGGGTGCGCACTAAAAGTACGCAGGCGCGTACAATTCCAGAAGTAAAGTGTGCGGGTGCGCACTTTGTCACTGCCTTCTCAACCAAATTTTACCAAATTTTACATGCTAAAAATATACACACAGAACAACGTGCCTTCCAAAAAAAATCATGAAAATTGGCTATGGAATACCAAAACAAAAATTACACAAAATGAGCAATTTCAATCCAATTTATACTCGATCCTTGATTTCCTACACTCATCAATGTTGAAGAATTATAAATGATGGAATATTAGGCTCTACACATGACATGAAAATGAGATATGAGAGAGGCACAATATGCATGGGGATGATGACTTTACACAAAAATTATGGATAACAACATAAATAGCTAAAGTATGAAAAGTAGAGAAAATGAGAACAAGGGAAAGAAATTGGGTTGCCTCCCAATAAGCGCTTTTTTAAAGTCATTAGCTAGGCATTGGGATATGATCATTCCGAGTTTGACAGAAGAATGGATGACTTCTCTTTTGAAAAATCACCTCCCAAGTAGGGTTTCAACCTTTGCCCGTTGACTTTGAAATTCTCTTTTTCATCGTGATACAACTCGACCACTCCATGTGGAAAGATTTGAGCAATAGTGAAGGGTACTGAGAAATAATCGTTGTCAGAATTGTAGAGAACTTGTTGGCCAAGTTGAAATTCCCGCTCCACAATATGTTTATCATGCCATTTCTTTGTCTTTTCTTTGTAAATGCGGGCATTCTCATAAGAGTCAAGGCGGAGTTTATCAAGCTCATTAAGTTGGAGCAATCTTTTCTCTTTGGCTAATTTCTCATCAAAGTTCAATGCCTTTATGCCCAATAGGCCCGATGCTCGAGCTCAATCGGAAGGTGGCACATTTTTCCAAACATAAGTTGATTTGGAGACATGCCAATAGGTGTCTTGAATGGGTGCGATATGCCCACAATGCATCATCTAACTTCTTTGCCCAATTCTTTCTTGAAGCATTCACCTTCATTTCAAGAATTTTTTTAAGTTCTCGATTTGATATCTCCACTTGTCCACTTGTTTGAGGATGATAGGGAGTGGCCACACGGTGCTTCACTCCATACTTTGCCAAAAGTGAGTCGAGAAGGCAATTACAAAAATGTTTGCCTCCATCACTAATGATAGCTTGAGGGGTACCAAAACGAGAGAAAATATTTTTCTTAGAAAGTTCATTACCATTCGAGCATCATTAGTGGGTAATGCTAGTGCCTCTACCCACTTGGAGACATAATCCACCGCTACTAAAATGTATTGATTTGACAATGAGGATGGAAATAGATCTATAAAATCAATCCCCCAAACATCAAAGATCTCCACTTCCAAGATAGAACTTAAAGGCATTTCATTTCGATTGGAGATTTTCCATATCATTGGCATCGATCACACTTGGAGATAAGTGTATGAGCATCTTTGAATAGAGTGGGCCAATAGAATCCTGATTGAAGAACATTTGATGCGGTTTTCAGTACACCAAAATCCCATATGGTGAAGAGTGGCATTGCTCAAGAATATTCTCCATTTCCTCATTCGGTACACACCTCCCTACAATTTGATCCGCTCTTCTTCTAAACAACAACAAATCTTCCCAAAAATAGTGCTTGATGTCGGCAAAGAATTTTTTATTTTGTTGATAAGAGAGATCCGGTGGAATTATACCAATTGCAAGAAAGTTTACATGATCCACATACCATGGCACATTAGAGATTTGTTGAAGATGTGAGATTTGAAAAATATGTTCATCTGGATACACTTCATTTATCTCTCTACTCTCCATATCTTCAATTTTCTCAAGTCTAGATAGATGATCGACTACAAGATTCTCAACCCCTTTCTTGTTACTAATCTCCAAGTTAAATTCTTGTAGAAGTAGAACCCATCTAATCAACCTCGGCTTGGCATCTTTCGTGGCAAACAAATATTTGAGGGCTAAATGGTCGGTGTAGACAATCACCTTAGAACCAATAAGATAGAACCGAAATTTATGAAAGGTAAAAACCACTACTAACATATCCTTTTCGGTAGTAGCATAGTTTAATTGAGTGTCAGTCAAAGTCTGGCTTGCATAATAGATGACATGTAATACATTTTCACTCCTTTGCCCTAAAATCGCTCCAACGGCATAGTCACTAGCATCACACATGAGCTTAAAGGGCAAATTCTAATCCGGAGCTATGATAATAGGAGCCGTAATAAGTTTCTCCTTAAGAGTGTTGAAAGATCGAAGATAATCTTGAGAGAAATCAAATGGAGTATTCTTTTCAAGCAAGGAGCAAAGTGGCTTTGTGATATTTGACAAATTCTTGATAAAACGTCTATAGAACTTGACATGCCCTAAGTAGCTTCTAACGCCTTTTACCGACCTCAATCCCTTGCTGAGAGTTCGATGCCCAAGAACAATACCTTCTTGGACCATAAAATGACACTTCTCCCAATTGAGAACTAAGTTGGTTTCTTTACATCTTTTTAACACCATACCCAAATTTTTCAAACATTCATCAAAAGATTCTCCAAATAACGAGAAGTCATCTATGAATACCTCTATAAATTTCTCCACCATGTCGGAAAAAATAGCCACCATGTACCTTCGAAAAGTGGCGGGTGCGTTGCAAAGACCAAAAGCCATCCTCCTATATGTAAAAGTACCATATGGGCATGTAAAAGTTGTTTTCTCTTGATCTTTCGAAGCTATTGGGATTTGATTATAGCCTGAATACCCATCTAAGAAGCAATAATGAGAATGACCCGCCAATCTTTCAAGCATTTGATCAATGAATAGAAGGGGAAAGTGGTCCTTCCGAGTATCATTATTGAGCTTTCGGTAGTCAATACATACTCTCCACCTAGTCATTGGTCTTATAGGAATGAGTTCATTATTTTCATTTTTGATCACCGTGACACCTCCTTTCTTTGGTACCACTTGAACGGGACTTACCCATGCACTATCAGAGATCGGATATATAATGCCCGAATCCAACTACTTCAACACTTTAGTTCTTACTACCTCTTTCATATTTAGATTCTATCAGTGTTGATGTTCAAACTGAAGGCTTAAAATAATCCTCCATGAGAATTTAGTGTGTACAAATTGAAGGACTAATCCCCCAAATATCTCAGATAGTTCATCCAATGGTCTTCTTGTGTTCTCTCAATACTCGAAGCAATTTCTCTTCCTCTAAATTATTCAAGGAGTTAGCGATGATGCCGTGAGTGTAGAAAGCTCGCCCAAATAGGAATACCTCAAATGAGATAGAAGAGCTTTTAGCTTAAGAGTTGGAGCTTGTTGAATAGAAGGTAGTGGTGGTGGAGAGCTCTTTCCCAAGTCTTCAAAGAATGACCTCTTCTTGTAGGGATAATAATGATTAGCCTCCAAATAGTAGCTCATTTGCTCAACATCAGGATCCTCTTCTTTGACACTCAAAGAATGTGTAATACATTATTCAAGAGGATCTTTAGAAAACACACGTGTGAAAGAATTTGCCACCATTTGATTGATAATATCTACCCAGAAGTATGAATCAAACCCGGAAGGATACTTTATTGTCTCAAACACATTGAACGTGACTTGCTCATCATGAACCCTCAATATTAATTTTCCTTCATATACATCAATAAGAGCTCGTCCGGTAGCTAGAAAAGGCCTTCCTAAGATAATTGGAACGTCATAATCCTCCTCCATATCAAGAATCACAAAGTCGGTAGGGAAGATGAATTTATCCACCTCGACAAGAATGTCTTCAATGATACCACGTGGATACTTGATGGATCTATTGGCCAATTGTAAAGATATGGTAGTTGGTTTAGTCTCTCCCAAGCCTAATTTCCTGAAAATAGATAATGGTATCAAGTTAATGCTAGCACCAAGATCACATATGGCTTTACTAAAATATAATTCACCAATAGTGCATAGAATAGTAAAACTCCCTGGATCTTTGACTTTTGGAGGTAGCTTGTTTTACAAGACATTACAACATTCCTCCGTTAGCATTACCATCTCGTGCTCTCCAAGTTTCTTTTTATTGGAAACTATGTCCTTTATGAACTTGGCATAATTTGGCATTTCAATCAAAGCATCAATAAATGGGATGTTGATGCGAATCTCCTTAAGTAACTCCAAAAATTTGTCGAATTTAGCTTTGAATTTGTTCTTCTTGAGCCATTGAGGGAAAGGGATTGGAGGTACATAAGCTTTGACTGGAGTAGGAGCTTTTGGGGATGATGATCCCGGTTCACTTTCTTTAGCCACTTTACCAATTCCATTGGACTTTTGAGTTAGTTCATCTTCTTTTGCGGGTGATTTTTCGGTTTGAGCCATTGGGTATTTCACCGTGATCTTGGGCAATTGCACTCTACTCCTTGTAGTGATAGCTTGAACATTTTCTCTTCGATTTACTTTGGTATTGCTAGGTAAAGCTCCTTATTTCCTATCACTCATTACTCTTGCCATTTGACCCATTTGGGTCTCAAGATTTTTGATTTTAGCTGCTTAAGTTTGAGGATAGTGTCAGTTTTGCTCATATGTTGTATCATCAATTCCTCTAATGTTGGTTTCTTGTCTTAAGGTGGTGGAGGTTGATGAAAACCCGGTAGCTTCAAATGGTTTTGATTGTTAGACCAAGAGAGGTTTGGATGATTCCTCAACCCCGGATGATATGTATTGGAGTAGAGATTCCCTTATTAGCGGTTGAAATTTTGAGCATAAGCTACTTGTTTGGGAGAAGCCATACCATGAGGTACCAAGGGACAATACGTGCTTTGGTGATTTGCTCCACATATGTCACATACCGGTGGAGAAGCTTGCATCATATTCAAGGGATGAAAAGTAGAAGTAGAAAGCCCTTCAACCTTCCTTGATAGAGAATCAATCTTAGATAGAACAAGTGCATAGGCATCAACATTGTGTACTCTACTTGCTTTTCTTTGCGAACCTCTGTCCGACCACATTGTACTTTGCTCGCTCATAATCTCAAATAGGTCATAAGCTTCTTGAATGCTCTTTTATTGGATCGATCCATTAGAAGATGAGTCAACATTAGAACGGTATGAGGGAGTCAAGCCATCATAAAAATGGTTGACTTGTTGCCCTATTGAGATTCCATGGTTTGGACATTTTCAAAGAATGTCTTTGAATCTTTCCCATGACTCATGAAAGCTCTCCAAATCATACCGTTGAAAAGTAGCGATGTCATGCTTGAGTTTAGCAACTCTAGAGGGTGGAAAGAACCTTTTAGTGAATTTTTGAACAAACTCCGCCCAACTAGTGATGCTTCTCGAAGGTAAAGTGTCAAGCCATTCCCTTGCTTTATCTTTCAGTCTATGCACAAATAATCTCATCCGAATTGTCTCATCATTTATACCTTCATATTTGAAGTTGCTACAAACTTCCAAAAATCGTACCACACGAGAGTGTAGATTCTTCTCAATTTTCCCATAGAATGAATTCCCATTGGAAAACAAGTTTATCACATCTGGCCGAAGTTGAAAGTTCGGATGATTGTATGATGGGTATACAATACTTGATTTATTTACCACAATAGGAGGATTCATAAAGTCTCCAAAATGCACGTCCTCTTCTCTCACCACAGGTTCTTGAACTCCTTGTGCTTGAGGAATAGCACCCGGTAGAATTTCGCCCGATGGAGCGATAGGATTGACATTTCTCCCATGATTAGCCATCTCAACTTGAAGTTGTATTCTTGCTTCTCGTTGTTCTCCTAGTCTTCTTCGAAAAGTTCCTTCAATGTCCGGATCAAAATCAACTAGATCAAGACTTCTCAAATGACGCATACATGATCAAAGACCTAGCACAACATAAATGAGAAATTCAACTTCCAAAAAAAATAATCAAAAAGAAAGAAAATAAAATAAAATGTTAAAACTAATATTAACTAAAGTAATAATCAAAATAGATCACTCCCAGGCAACGACGCTGAAAACTTGTTCTCTTGAAAATATATCGCAAGTGTACGGGTCACGTACAAGTAATAAAGTAGACTTTTGTAGTCCGAAATATCGATCCCTCAAGGAATGACTATTTAATTGTACATGAGTTGAACTAGTTCTAGCAATAGAAACACATACAATTTATTTTGAGTTTTCAAAATAAGAGTAAACGATCTATATATAAAAATAACTAAAGATAACAAAGTTAACTTAAAATAAACAAGGTTCGAATTTGAGGAAAGTTGGGAGGTTGAAATGGTTGGAATTCATGATTTCACTTAGCCATCATTTAATCAATTTCCAATAAACATATTAGGAAACCACTTATTTTCTATGTTAGACCCGATTCTCCTATTTTAGCCAATTACCTCTCTCGAGCGTCAAATTAGCCCTAATTAATTGAGTTAATCTACTATATCTCTATGTCGATTAAAACCCAATGAATTGCATTAATTCGTCGTGAAAATGTCTTAAAGGATCGCCTAGGGTTAATAGTATATCTTTATCTCCTACAAGAACCTAGGGCATTTGCTATTTGGTCTAAAATGCATAATATCNTGTTCAATTAAATGAAAGGAAATTAATGCAATAGCTAACACACTTGAAAATAAGCAACTTTTACTCAAAAGGCATACATTGAAATTTATCAAATTAGGTTAAGCTACATCAATCATCCCAACCTCAATAAGTTTAGCTCATAGTATAAAATGAGTGAAAATGGTGAAATTTAGAGTAGTACATTACAAAGTGAAAAAAATTAAAGGTTAAAATTCAAGATAAAGAAATGAACCCTTCCCTTGAATGAAATTCTTAAAATATTACTTTTGATTTTCACCCAAAATTCCACTTTTATTGTTTTTCACCTCTTCTTCTTCTTTTCTTTGTTGAACCAAGGCTTTTTGAAAAATGAGAACTTTCAAAAACTAAAACTAGGGTTTGAGTCATGAGATTCGGTCCTTAAATACTCTCAAAACCGAGCATAAACAAATGCCCAAAATGACCTCAAATTTATGATTTTCGGCATATCACAAAACACAGCCATAGTTCCCTGGTCAATTCCATAATCACCCAACATCTACTTCATTCAAAGCAGTTGAGTGCAACAACTTCTTCCAGCTATATATTCGGCTTCTACCGTAGATAATGAGATATAATATTTTTCTTACTCATCCAAGTTACAAGATTAGCACCATCATAAAAATATTCTCCAGAAGTACTTTTTCTATCATCAGCATTTCCAGCCCAATCGGCATTGGAATAGCCAGCAAGGTCAAGATTAAAGTCCCGATAGTACATGATTGCATAATCTAAGGTTCCATTGATATATCTAATTATACATTGTACGGCGCTTAGGTGAGATTTCTTGGGATTAACCTGAAAGTGCTCGTAGACACCAACACTAAAGGCTATGTCAGGTCTACTTGCAGTGAGATAAAGTAAACTACCTATCATACTCATATATAGTGTCTGATTAATACTCTTACTTGTAGGATCATGACCTAACTTGACACTAATGCCCATGGAGTATCTAGTGTGTTTCTTGTTGTCTAGTCCAAAATGTTTGACAAGGTCTTTAGCGTACTTCAATTGAGATATGAACATCCCATCACTAGTTTGTTTAACTTGGAGACCAAGAAAGTAATTTAATTATACAACCACACTCATCTCAAATTCTTGTTTCATACATTCAGCGAATTCATGAGCATGAGAATCTATAGAAGAACAAAAAATAATGTCATCGATGTAAATTTGAGATATGGTGATGGTTTTCTCAATATATCTAATGAACAAAGTTCTATTTGAACCACCTCTAGAAAAATCATGTTCTACAAGATATGTAGCTAGTGTATCATACCAAGCTCTAGGAGTTTGTTTAAGACCATATATGGTTTTGTTCAATTTATAAACATAATGCGGAAACTTAAGATCAATAAATCCTTTAAGTTGTTCAACATAGGCTTCTTCTTGAAGTATGTCATTCAAGAAAGTACTCTTGACATCTATTTGATATAATTTAAATCCTAAAGTACATGCAACATCCAGAAGAATTCGAATGGATTCAAGTTGAGCTACCGGGGCAAATGTTTCATCAATGTCAACTCCTTCAACCTGAGTATATCTTTGGGCAACTAAACTAACCTTGTTTCAAGTTATGGTACTTTGATCATCGATTTTATTGTTAAATATCCACTCTATACCTATAACATTAATATTATCAGGCCTAGGAACTAAATTCCATACATTGTTTCTCACAAACTAATTTAGCTCCTCATACATCGCATTTACCCAACATTCATCACTAAGGGCATCTTCTACTTTCTTAGGCTCAATCTGTGACATATAACTAGCAAAAGTCAGGTTGTTTAAAACCATCTTAAGAAGTCTCATCATTTCATCTAAATCCCCAATAATATTTACTGTAAGATGATTAGACTTAACTCTAGACGAAGGTTCCTTTGGAGGTTTAGTTCTATCTTCAGGTGAGGACTTCTCAATGGATGTATCTAAACCATTAGAAGTGGGTGAGGAATCGGGAATTGAAGTTTCTTTACGTTGAGTAACTGTGACGAGATCTATACTCAAGTGATCCGATTCTTCCCAATTTCCTCCAATTTCTCGCTCACTACAAGCATCATCTACCACCACATTTATGGACTCCATCACAACCTGTGTACGAGAATTATATACTCAATAGGCTCGACTATTTCTAGAGTATCCTAGGAAAATTCCTTCATCACTCTTGGAATCAAACTTGTCCAAATTTTCCCTATCTCTTAGAATATATCACTTGCTCCCAAACACACGAAAGTACTTGGCAGTAGGTCTTTACCATTCTAGATTTTATATGGTGTTTTATCAGTTTTAGGTCTAAGGTAAACATTGTTCACTATGTGACAGATAGTGTTGTTGGCTTCACCCCAGAAATGCATAGCTAGTCTCTTATCATGAAGCATGGCTCTAGCCATTTCTTGAAGCACACGATTTTTCCTTTCAACAACTCCATTTCGTTGTGGAGTGATCGGTGAGGAGAACTCATGCTAGATTTCCTCTCCCAGGCAGAAGTCTTCAAAATTAGAGTTCTCAAACTCTTTTCCATGACCACTCCGAATTCTAGATATTATGAAGTCTTTCTGATCATTTGATTTCTCGCAAATGAACGGGATCGTGAACAAGTAATATAATGATGTGTGTCAAACCCACGAGAACTATGTATTGATCAAGTTAAAGATACTAATACCCTTAATCAAATATCAAAATTTAATTTTAACTAATTAATATCTAGTTTAGCAACTAATTAAAAAAAAAAAAAACTAAGTAAAGACTTATCAAATTCGTTAGATATATTTTTATGATGTAGAATCCCCACTTGTTAATCCATTTTCAATTCAATAACTTAGAACGATGATTTTAAATCATTATTGTTGGTCAATGTTCCTATTTTAATTAAATACTTCTCTCAATAGCAATTAAATCTATTCCCCTCATACGACATTCCTATCTCTCGATGGAAAATACAAACATAATAAATGCATTAACGAACTAGAACATCTTTATCAACCTTGCAAAGCATAGGTATATCTCTATCTTCTATCGAACCTCACAATGTTTATTCCTATGTGCTTAAATCCTATTGTCTCTTTCGATAACAATAAAATTCACAAACAATTCAACTATTAGCTAGATAATTGAAAAGACAATAAAATAATAATAATAAACATCCAGATACTTAATCAAATTAATATCATTCTATTTATTCAAATAAAAACCGTCATAACAAGGGTTCATCACATCCTAGAAATGTTTACTTTTGTCTAACATCTTGAAATTACAAAAAATCATGTTTAAGTGAAAAGACATAACCCGAATTCTTGATAAATTGAGAAGATGAAGACGAATCTTGAAATCTTGAATCTCTTCAATGGTTTCTTGACGAATCTCCAGTTGTACATTCTCTTCTTTACCCAAAAATCAAGTTGGATCTTCACTGAATGAATTCTTGTAATCCCTCTTTTAATTTCTCACAAAACTATTGATTTCCTCTCTTTTTGATGATGAATATTGGTGTATTATATGAATATCAGAGGCTTCTCACATGTATTCTGCTATTATGTATTTGTAGGAGTTGAAAATCACGTCCAAATTGGTTTCCAAAAGAGTTATAGTCGAATAAGGAAAGTTGTCTTTGCACGCAGAATTTTTTTTGTCTCTGCACAGCAGTCAGTAATTTGGCCATAACTTTCTCTTCCAATATTCGATTGAGGAGATTCAAAGTTCATTGGAAATCAAGCTCAAAGGGTTACAATTTGGACATTTACTATGCCAAATATGGGTCTCAATATTTGCCTAAAAATCTGGAATATAACTTATGCTATTGGAAATTGATTTTGATCGTATTCCATTCATTTTTGAGTTCTAATTTCATCCAATTATCTCCTAACAATCTTCAATGTATCTTCTTGTGGTCCGAATCAACTATTAAATTTGTAATTTGGTCCTCAAACTTTGGATTTTGACATTTTCACCAATTTTGGCTTCTTTCTTTCGATTTCTCGTTCAACCCTTGAGTTTTACCTATATAATCTAAAATACAACAATTTAGGATATATTTTGTCAAAAGAACTGTCAAATGTCATTATTTTAGGTTCCTAATAAGTGTATAAATTACACTTATTAGATACCCCAAAACTTTAATATTTGTTTGTCCCCAAAAAAATTGTAGTCTAAATAATAACAAACACACAAGTATGTAAAAGTATTCGGTTTGACAATCTATCTTTTTATTTCAGGATTTGAAATTATAGTACTAAGTCTACAAATCGCTTTATAGTCACAATACCAAACAAATATCTACTCTTCTAATGCAAAAGTTGTTTCAATTCTCGACTCTCTGTGGTCAAATATATCATTTCACCTCTCGTATGATTCACATACCCCAAAACTTGTTCTTTTTTTCACACTTTTTCCCGATGTGTAATCTAAGGTTGAATTTTTTTTTCATTACTATCTTTACCCTCTTTAATTTAGGTGGATATCACTAATTGTAAGTCAACACATCAATAAACAAGGATTCTCCAATTCTTTGATTACTTCGATCTCCAAGACTCAATTAGGCTAATCATCCTTTGTCAAAAGTCAAATTTCCTCAAATAAATATTTGGAGCTTAACCAAGGCATTTAGTTTTTTTTTTATGCACTTTTTTTTTTTCTATTTTCTATTTTTTTTTTTTTTTTGTATTCTCTCCATTAAACTTTCTAAATGATCCATGTAACAGACTTTAGGCTGATGACTCTCAAGTCTGATGACTTTAGGGTACCATATTTTAAATATCCATACATGCTTAATAACCCAAGTCAAAAAGGCTTCAAAGAGAATTTTCACATTTTTAAAATTATGCCTTAATCAGTGCAATGCCCCTTATCAAACGCCTATTCAAGCAAACCAACCTCCAACTTAAGATTTTCACCCAATTTTATCTCGTTAATCTAAGACAATCCACACAAAAGTTTTTACACATGGAATCCCTATCCATATCCGTATCTTCTTACAATAGCAAAATCACCCCCAGACAATGCTAAATTAGGTCGAAAGATAAGTAATTTAGTATGATTTGGGAAAAGCATTTATGTCCAACTATATCAACCTATCAATTATATGAATAATCTTGTAGCATCACAATG
The DNA here is from genome assembly GCA_903798255.1 of Fraxinus quadrangulata. Taxonomy (NCBI): domain Eukaryota; kingdom Viridiplantae; phylum Streptophyta; class Magnoliopsida; order Lamiales; family Oleaceae; genus Fraxinus; species Fraxinus quadrangulata. Next base: position 30,530 of record CAIGRB010139293.1, on the reverse strand, counting down.
TCCAACTTAAGCAACAATTATCTTAGCATGCAACATTTTCACAGTTCATAAATCAACACCAAATCTCAAATTTAATTATAATTTCCGATCAGACTATCTAACCCACACAAGCACAAAACCAAAAACAAGAAAATATATATTTTTTATTTTTGGTGTTGAAAATTTTCAAAAAGTTTTTTTTTGAATTATATACTAAAACAATAACGAAAAACAAGCACACAAATATTCAAAATTTAAGGGGACGGGGAAGAAAAGTAAAAACTCAAAATTTTTCCCACCACTAACTTAAAACAGACATTGTACTTAATGTCATCAAGCATAAATAAGAATATAAGGGGACGGGGAAGAAAAAGAAGAAGGTACTCCCCGAATTTTTTGATAAAGGTGCGAGGCACTATTTGTAACGGCTAGACAATATCCTTTATCATGCTTTTCCCTTGGTCTATGTTGGTTTGAGTATTTCGCGATGTCATGTTTCTACACATATCTCTCAAATCAAAAATAAAGATCAAATAACCTAAAACATGTGCTACTTAGCTCAAACACTCGAAATAACCAACAATAAATTCAATAGATTAAGGAAAAATATGATAAGATGGTAATACCTTATAGATTGAAACATGCTTATAACTAATGCAATATATTAATCAAGAATAAAATTACGTGTAATGCAATACAAAAAATAAAATAAATAAAATGATTAGAAAATTGAGTTGTCTGCCAATAAGCACTGAATTTATAGTCTTTAGCTAGAGTGTATGAATAAATTGGTCATGGTTGCTCATACTAGAATCTTGCAACCTTATACTCCTTGCAATTTTCAGCCTTGCATCCTCTTTTTTCCCTCCAAACTTTGAACTCTCAATTCTTATCTCATCCAAAGCTCCTTAGACATTTAGGTTTTATCTCATTGGACCCTTGTTGAACTTTTTCAACAACAGATTTGGCTTCTTCCAGGACTAATGGTTGCTTAGGTGGATTATGTAATTTAAAGATCTGTACGTCCTCCACCCTCACAATCAGCTCACCCTTCTCCATATCAATCAAAGTTTGACTTGTTGCTAAAAATGGTCAACCTAAGATAATTGACAAATCGTGGTCGTCCAAGAGATCCATAACAAGGAAGTCCACCGAAAATATTAGCTTCCCAACTTTGATTAGCACATCCTCAACCTTACCCCATGGGTATCTGATGCTCCTATCTACCAGCTATAGCGTCACATTTGATCCTTTGACTTTCCCAACTTCTAGTTTCCTAAAAGTAGACAAAGGCATTAAATTTACACTTGCACCTTTATCACATAAAGCATTAAAATGAAATTCTTTGCCTAGTGAAATAGGCAAAGTGAAACTTCCTGGGTCCTTGAGTTTTTGTGGTAATTTATTTTGTAGCCTTGTACTACTCTCCTCGGTTAATGCCACTTCTTCCTAGTCTGGAAGTTTTCTTTTCTTTGATAGCATATCCTTCAAGAACTTTGCATACATCGGGATCTGTCGTATAGCATCAATGAATGGGATATTGATGTGGAGCTTTTTCAGCATATCCAGGAACTTTTCGAATTGATCATCGAACATTTTCTTTTGTAGTCTTTGTGAAAAAGGTAGTGGAGATTCAAATTCTTTAGTAGTAGCAATTTACTTAACCTTTGGCCCCTCTAATGCTCTTTCTGTCTCTATTTCTTTGTTTTGCTTAGATTCCTCCAATTGCTCCTCAACCGTGGTTTGTCCTTTTTCTTTTGTAGCAACCGGTCTCTTTACATTAATCTCTGGTGGTTTAACTCCACTACGGGTAGTTATTGCATCAATTTGTTCTTAATCCACAACCTTCACTACCATTACCCGATGTTTAGGATTTATCTTAGTGTCACCAGGCAATGCACTTAGTGGTCTCTCTGAAAGTACTTTCGCTATTTGTCCCATCTGCTTTTCCAAAATTTTTACGGCAGCTCCCTGAACTTGCAAGCTCTTATCCATATATTGCATGAGTTGAGTAGATATTTTCGCCAACCTAGTCACAAGATCTTCTAATAAAGACTTCTTCTCATTCTACTGAAAACCTGGTGATGCAGTTTGCTGTGGTGCGGTCTGAGTACCCTGGTTATTGCTCCATCGAAAACTTGGGTGATTTCTCCAACCTAGGTAATAAGTGTTAGGATTTGGATTGTGTTGTTGCAGTTGGAAATTTTGAGTGTAGTTCACATCCTCCTTAGTTTGAACAAAANATACCCGAGCAACTATATTTTCACTCGTCCTTTCAGTAGGCCAAAATGCACAGGTGAATGCCAGATCCTCCATGATTTGGTAGACTTGATCCACGGTTCTTTTTATGATAGAACCTTCACATACAAAGTCTACATTAGCCCTGTTTATTGGATTTAGACCAATGTAGAAGTACTGCACCTGAAGCCATTTCTGCAAACCGTGTTACAACATTGGCGAAGTAGACCCTTGTATCGTTCCCAAGCATCTGAATAGCATTCCGAGTCTAATTGTTGGAATTGTTGGAATGTGGTAATCTTGTCCCTCAACTTTGCAATTCTTTTAGGTGGAAAATATTTGCTAAGGAATTTCAGACTCAATTGGTTCCATGTAGTGATGTTTTCCGAGTCTAACTGATGTTTACGGTGTGATACTAAGCATACCGTAAATTTCATGATATATTTTACAGCGTTCAGAAGCATGCCGTAAAAAGTATATCACATTTTACGGCATGCATTCACTGAATGGTGTAAAAGATATTAAATATACGATTTACATTTTAACATGTCGTAGAAGTATAACGGCGTTCTCCAGATGGCGTATGATGTACCTCATAAAAAGTGACATACATTTTACGGCATTACTTTATACGATGTGTTGTTGTACGCCGGAAAGAGTTATTTATGCCATACAATGCATGCCATAAAAGGTGAACTTTGTTGTAGTGGCTCTCATTCGAACTTTCTAGCTATAGTTGCTTCCGTAAAAAAATGGAGAGACGGATAGAGACTGACTTATCTAGATTAATTTAAAGGTTAGTAATGGAAATATGGCTCTGATACCAATTGAAATTACGAGGTTCGACCCAAACTACACCTAGAGGGGGGTGAATAGGTGATTATGCGGAATTAAAATTTAATAATTAATTAGTAACAAGTCACTATTAATTATCTCTATGTTGAAATACCATAGTTATATGAAAGCAATAAACAAACACATGAAATGATCACGAAAAAACCTCAACTGAGTAAAAACTTCAGGCACTTTGCCAGTCAACAATCCACTATAAATGAATTAAAACTTATAGTCCGCAAGACTCAACTACCAATAGTACTTTCTAACCTCCTGACTGCAATTTCCACATGTCTCCTGGATTTCGTTCTCCTCATCAACTCCTAGCTGCAGTTTTCAAAGCCCTCCTGGATTGCGTGCTCTTGCACCAACTCCCTGCTTTATGAATTCATGTATCTCATGTGGATCAACGAAGAACTCCGCGTTCTCCAATAACTGGAACTACAGTCATCTTCCCTTGATCTTCAGCACTATAACAGATGTGTAAGAAATAGCAATTTGGTATTTGGGTTATAGATTTGATGTTTTTCACCTCTAAGAACAAATCAAAACATGAAGGTTGAAAGCTTATTTGATGAAGAGGATATGGAGAGTATATGTTTTCTCAATGTTCAATCTTAAAAAATTGTTCTGAGGCATTCTGGTATTTATACTGTAGGTTAAGGAATGAATGTGTCAAATAAATAGTCTTAAAAACGCGAATTAAGATTTTCGGATAACCCTGTCGCTCGAGCGAAAGCTGGGCAACATGTGACCTACAGTATGTCGCTTGAGCGAAGTCTTAGTCACAAGCTAGCGACAATGTTTCTGTTTCTGCTGCTCGAGCCAAGTCATGGCGACAGTCGAACGAAATTGCGGCGCTGTTTTTCCTCCTTTTCCATTTTCTAACCCTATACCTAATACAATTCAATTTTTAACTATTGCAACTTACTCCTTGACTTTTACAACATATTAAATCTAGTCCCTTTTATTCACAGACTTGTCAATTACATCCAAAACCTAAGAATCTGAAACTAAGTTCAAAAGAAATCAACTGCAGTGTGTTTGATTTGGTCTAAAAGTCAATGATGTCCCAATTCTCTATTGAAATACTATGAATCACAAATTTTACACTACTACATATAACTTTCGTGACCTAACCAAAAGTAGTTCGTGAAAATCATATATATTTACTAAATGATAAAAATAGTTAGTCGGTCGAACAATGCTACATGTGCAAACAGATTTCAGACGATGGTATACAGAATGTCAGATGGCAACCTTTCGTTGGAGTTTGGACAAAAATCAAAGTTAAAATAACTAATAAGGTACTGGGATGTAAATTGCCTCTATAATTCATCTGTACAGACAACTTTATTATAGTCAGCCTAGCCGCATAAGATTTGCCTACCAGAAAATAAAAGTTGGTGAATATCATAATTTTGGAAGTTTAATTAGTCTCAATTTTTTTGGCATGCAAAAATGTCGGGCTAATATTTTGATATGACACTACAATATTTGGGTCATGTAAAATGAATGATATATAAAGGGGTACTACCTATAAATCTTTCAAAATATGCCGATAAAGAGTAGTTTAATTATTTAAAATAGTTTATAAACATGAGCTAAACATAGGCAAAATGAAATTTCAGAAAAACAAAAAAAATCAAATTACAGAAAAAGTATCCATCTTCTATAACCAGCGCCCACCCCACTAACAAACACTGTACAATTTCCGTCCTTCTGCCCACTCTACCCCTACCCACAACCGCTACGCCATCGCCACCACTATCCTCACCACCTCGTTGCCACCACCAAAATTTTTGTAGCAAACGAGGGATATTTGCTGCCAGAAATGGCAATGATCCAGGTTTGTATTATAAATTTTTTATATTTTTAATACCTGAATTAACAATAATAAAATAACTGTCTTACCCTTTAAATTTTTTGAAATTTTCAATTTAAACAGGCTGGATAATGGAGTAATGGTTGAGTTCACCAATTTATTAAAGGTTGACGACAGACATGTTGAAAAAAAAGGTGTTATGAATGGAAGTTCATAAGAATGGAAAAGTTGGATTCTTTTGCTGCAATTTACCCTAATTAAAAAGATACTTTCATTACATATTGGAAGCAAACGAAACACACGCACTCATTTCATTTCACGAAATGTTAAACATTCATTAATTATTTCTGTATTTTGGGATTAATTATTTCTGTATTTTGCACGAATGCACACACGGATGCAAGAAAATAAGGAGATTCAACCTTAATAATTGTTTCCTACAAAGAGTAATAATTTGCTGAACTTATAAAATCATAATTAATTAGGGGCATGATTACTCTCTAATACTATTTGATAGGTGTTATGATTAAAAACATGGTTCTAAGGTTTATTGTCTTTTAGCTAGGGATTATAATCTCTGTAGAATATTTTTCATTAACAAGATAAAAAATGGAAGTAACGAGAAAAAGAATTATTTGCTGCGTTTTGTATGATAAAATATATATGTAATTATGAATAATGTACCTAAAGTCATGGAATTTGACCTACCACATTTTCAAATATAAAAATCTCAACCATTTCGACTCAAAATTATGAATTTATAAAAGAAGAATATATTAATTAAATATTGTAATAAATATTTTGACTCATAAGGCATAAATTAATAAAATAAATAACAACTAAAGATCTTTCCTTATCCGGTTCATATGTCCAAGTAGTTTGTCAAGAACATTAGTGTTTTTATATATTGAAACATTAATTCTGTTTAAATGCCTTATTTACTACAAATTGTTGTAGCATATATTGTACAAAGAACATAAAATCCATGTAAAACGTGGGACAGGTTGTTGGGTTCCGTGTCCCTATAGTATGGTTTTGTTGTAATACAATGATAATTTTATAGTAAATAAATATTGTTTTTGTTTATCTACTTTTATTGCATTTTATTTCATATCGAGTACGTGAACAAAAGTGTCAGTATTCACTTGCGATAATATAAGTTGGATATTTACATTGAGAAATAGAATGTGGCATAATTTATATTTTGATCATGAATCAATATATAAGAGTTGATACATTGTACTCAAAAGTTGTACTGCTGACTATTTTACCATTCGAGTTCGTGATTTGTCATTACTGTAGAAATAACTTAATGATTGCACACTAGTACAATTGAAATGTATTGAATAGATTTAATTCTATAGCATGATAGTGTGGAGAATTACATTTCATTTGATCACCCGATATTTCATGTAAATCCCTTGTCGGGTTTGTGTATATCTTTCCATGAGTTTAATAGTTTTTTGATATACCAATGAACGATATCAATTTAATTAATCAAATATCTCAATGAGTTTGAAACTTGATAATGAGTGAAACAGAAAATATGAATTTGTACAAAAATTGTCACCCTAAAAAAGAGTTCACGTCACTACTTAAATATTTTTTTGTTAAACGATTATAAATCTAAGAATCAATATTTAGCGATGACTTAGTTTCGATATATGTAATTGGTTCACAAGAATGTTGAAGAGAATGTAATTTAAGAGTGTTAATAACTGGTGGGACGAAATGGTCATTCTTGCCCGTACCTAATAATTGGATCTTTGATAGGATGAGATAAATATACTGTAAGTTGGAGGAAAATATTGTAGATATTTTAGATTTTGTGATTCTATATATGCCGAGAGTGCAATCTTTTGTCTTTAATTAAAAATAATAATAATAATTAGATGGGTGGTTTAGAGTCGATTATATATGATTTAATTATTAAGTTTGAAAAATATATCCAAACGCGTCATGTGGTCGATCTATAAAGTCTTGGACTAAACTACAATTACTTTGAAAAATCTGTTTGTATTTGTAACTACGTTCATTGGTAACATATAAAATTGAACCTATTATACCCTAATTGAATTTGGATATGAATTAAACCACTTGTATCTATATATATATACGGACGGGGGAGAGGGATTGACAAAATTTATACAGAAAAAGAAGAATAATTTATTTTTAATTTTTAATTTTTTGGTATGTGTTATGCGTTTTATATAACATAATTATACTTCAAGTGTACGGTGTTAAATTTGCAATATAACTGTGGAGTTAAGATGTCGAACCCACATGAATTGCTATTTAATTTCTACTAAGTACTATAATTGTGTTGCTCTTATTTTATCTAGATAAATTAAATTTGGAATCCATAGTTTTAACTAAGTTTTCATGATTAAAGCGATAACGAATTCAACAAATAAATGCAAGTTTGAAGAATAATCATGACGAGAAAGTCTAGGGTTATAATTTCATCCAACTATCAAATATGATTCTTAATTATATAATTATTTCTAATCAATTTTCCTAAGTTTATAAGAACCTAATTTAATTCTACCCCTCTCTCGTGTACGATTGAAAATTATTCCTATAATTCAATTCCAACATCTCAAATTAAAATCTAGAAATCAACAAGTTCGTGGTTGTTATGTGGAGCATGTTTCAAACGAATTATACTTTCTCTCAAAATTTATAATTTCTAGGTTTTGTTTTTTTATGATCATGCCTAAATTTTCCACTCCCGAGTGTCGAAATTGACTAGCATCAAATCGTTCAATTAGTGGTTAATTAATTGAAAACATAGAGAATAAAAAACACAAATAAACGGAATGAAAAATTTCAAAGAAATAACTAAATAAAGTTAAAACATAATCTCAAGCAGGTTACATTAAACCCTATATTATGAATTTAGTTCACGACGGAAGTCATATAAATAAACAAATTTCTATAAAATAACATAGAGAAGATAATAGAAAAACTAGTTTTGGTAGATCTTCAATCTCCTTTCTGATATTGTTCTTGATTTCTTGATGACTACCGTGTTGAATTTTAGTTGTAAAAGGGCTACAACTTTGCTTCAAATATCATTTTCGAATTCAAAAGTTTACTATGTCAAAAATGGTTCTCAATCTTCGACTAAAAATCTAAAACATATTTGTGCGGTTGAAAATTGATTTGTGAAATATTTTAATTATATTTCACTTCTTTTGGACTTCTAATTACATCCGATTGACTCTTAGCAATCTTCAATTATCATTTTGTTGTTTGAATCAACTATTGAAAAGTTGCAATTGAGCCCTCAAACTTTAGATTTTCATCACTTCTTTATTTTCCATCACATCAATAACTTTTCCTTCATTTTCAACCACACATTCTCCATCAATCTACTATTTTGTTAGAATGTATAATATAGATAATGTAGCTAGCTTATCTATTATGTATAAGGCAATAAATATATCAGCTGTAGATGTAAATATTCCATAAGGAAAAGAACCTATCAAGCTAGCTGCCAACTCTTGTGATTGCACATGGTTAGGTGCACAATTATTCTTTCTGTTGTAGTTTGATAAGATCATATTTTACCCTTTTACCCCCTCATTCATTCTATATATTCACTCTTTTACTGATGATAAAAAGCAAGATGAATTTACTGATTCAAAAATAATCAATCAATTTCCATTATCATCTTCATCCGGCTTTTCCTCTTTATAATTTCTATTCAGCTGCAAAATCTTCACGGTATCATAGCCATGACCACCATTGCTAAAATGAATTCTGCTAGCAGTGAAAACACAACCCCTGTCCAAATTCCTGACCTTTCCGACCATTACAAATTGGAGAACTTAGATAATCGAGGAGCTATTCTAGTAACAGAGTTACTAACTATATAAAACTATTCTACCTGGTCAAGGGCACTCCGACGAGCACTCCGAGCTAAAAACAAGCTCGATTTCATCAATGGAACATTGCCTAAACCTGAAGCAAGCAGTGCCTCTTTTCATCCATGGGAATGATGTAACGACATGATAGCGTCATGGATCCAAAATGCCATATCTCCATCTCTTAGATCCAGTGTTACATTTAAGGATGAGCCAAGTGAGATATGGGCAGAGCTTAAGGATCGGTTTACTCAACAAAATGGACCTAGGATATATGAATTAAAGAAGGCATTGGCTGATCTGGAGCAAGAAGGCAATTCTGTGAGCATTTACTATGGTAAGTTGAAGACCATTTGGGATGAATTGTCAGTTTATGATCACATTCCTAAATGTAGTTGTGGTCAATTGAAAGTGCTGGTTGATAGACACCAGCATGATTGTGTAATTAAATTCCTAATGGGGCTAAATGAAATTTATGATAATACAAGAGCTAAAGTGATGGTGCTTGATCCTATTCCACCAGTGAATAAGGTATTTTCCTATATACAACAACAGGAGAGACAGAAGCAAATTACCTCTACTGCTGTGAACAATGAAGCCATTACAATGGCAACTAGGAGGTCCTATGGAGACAACAAAACCATCAGCTATGGAAAATTGAATTTCATTGTTAAAAGGGACAGACCATATTGCTCATATTGTAAAATCCCAGGACACAATTTGGATAAGTATTTTAAGGCAGGAAATACTGAGCTACCTATCTGCACACACTACAACATGATAGGACGCACTATGGAGAAGTGTTTTAAGCTGCACGGTTACCCTCCAAATCATAAGTTATACAAAGGCCAGAGAAGAGATGGGAGTTTTGCAAATCAATAAAGTGTGATGTAGGAAAAAAGTGAGGGGCCAATTTCTCTAACTAAGGGAGAGTATCAAGAGTTCCTTACCTTGCTTCAATCTAAGGATAACTCACAGATCAACCATTCTATCAATCATGTGCAGACCATTGATCACTCAAAATCTAAGCATCAGTATGATTTATCTAGTAAAGCCACTTGTTTATTTGTTGCACCCACACCCTCTCAGAATTCTGTTGGTATTCCTTGGATTATTGACACTAGTGTAACATATCATATGATCTGTGACATGAGCTTTTTTACCTCCATCAAAGCAAGAACCTCTATCTCAGTAAAATTACCCACTGGGAGGTGGTTCCAGCTACACATTCTGGTGAAGTACAAGTCACAGATTCTTTACTCCTCAAGGATGTGTTATATGTTCCCAATTTCCACTTCAATTTACTATCTGTCAAAAGGTTAACACATCAGATCCCTTGTTACCTGATATTCATATCTGATACTTGTTTTGGGCAAGACCTTTTATCTTGGAGGACGATTGGGAAGGGTAAAGTTTGGAATGGCCTATATCGACTCATGCTACACAAAGTTCCATCCACGGCTTTAGTAACCACCTTATCAGCCCTTGACCTTGGACAACATTTTACAGCAGCAACTTCTATTATTAGTTCTGATGTTCAGTCACACTTATGGCATTATCGATTAGGACACATATCTAATTCCATAATGAAACTTATTCCTGATACTTCTGATATTTCTCATTTCAAGAATGATAATAAAATTCCATGTTTTATCTATCCATTGGCAAAGCAACACAAGAATCATTTTCCCATAAGTTCACATAAAACTAAACAAATCTTTGATTATCATCCATTATGACATCTGGGGTCCTTGCCCCACACAGCTCATGATGGATCCAAATATTTTCTTTCAGTGGTGGATGACTTTTCACGAGCCACTTGGGTGTATTTGCTTAAAAGAAAATCTGATGTTGGTTATTCAAATGAAGGCATTTGTCCAAATGATAGAAAACCATTTTCAAGTTTCAGTTAAAATCTTGAGAAGTGACAATGGACCTGAGTTTAAACTAACTGAATTTTACAACCTAAAGGGGATCATTAAAAAAAAAAAACGTTGTGTTGAGACCTCTCAACAAAATTGTATAGTTGAAAGAAAACATCAGCATTTAACGAATGTTGCCAGAGCTTTAAAGTATCAATCAGGCTTACCTCTGTTTTACTGGAATGAATTCATTCTCACAACAGCATACCTGATAAATAGAGTTCCCACACCATTGCTGCAAAACAAGTCACCTTTTGAAGTGTTGTTCAAGTGTAAACCAATATATTATCATCTTA
>CAIGRB010139293.1:0-13642 GCA_903798255.1 Fraxinus quadrangulata | reverse complement strand
TAAAAATCTTATACTGTTCAAAGGAAGCCATGAAATTAAAGTATTGTTATAGTTGCCTTGGTGATGAGTCCAGTGCTTAGTGGCACTTATTATCGGCGCACGTCACGTCTTGAATCTAGTATGGGTTTGGGACGGGTCGTGACACCTTGTCTAATTCCTACACATTTTATTGTCTTCTGCATCGCAAATCGTTTAATGTCCACTGTAGGGAAGTTAAGGCGATCAAACAATTCACTTGATTTTGAAATTGACTCCCCAGTTATCGGTTCTAAGCTTCTCTATGATCTTGAAGCCATTGGACTTGCCTCAACCGACTATGGTAATATTGTCCAAGAAATTCCTTCCGCAGTTCTTTATCCAACATCCACAGACGATATTATCGAGCTTATCAAATTCTCTAACAAATGTCCACTCCCATTTAGCGTGGTGACAAAGCCATGGCACCTAATGGGGTAGTGGTGAAGATGCTTTCTTCAAAGAAATACTACAAAAATGGGAATGGAATTAAGGTTTCTACATGAGGAAATTATGCAGATGTTGGAGGTGAACAGCTTTGGATTGATGTACTGAATGCCACACTAGAACATGGCCTTGCACCTGTTTCATGGACAGACTATTTGTACCTAGCTGTTGGGGGTACACTCTCTAATGCTGGAATTAGTGGACAAACCTTCCTCTATGGTCCACAGATTAGCAACGTTATTGAAATGGATGTTATTACAGGTACATTTTCCAATCTTTTATAATGTATATATTTCTTACTATTGATGCAGACCATCATTTAAGCATAAAGGTGGACATGTTTCGTAAGGGAATCTTCAATATAAGGTCCAAAAACTAGTGCTTGGGGTAACATTGCGCTTTTCCTAATCAGCGATAGCTTTTTCGAAGTATGCTTGCATCTCCTTAGATTACCTGGTTACCCTGGTTTTAAAGTAGATTTGTGTTCAAAATGCGATAATATACAAGCAGACAAAGTGACGATATATGCAAAAGAGTATCATCGTTGGATTTTGATTGTTTCTGGGCACTTGGAAGATTTTCTAGGTAGAATTCCCTTGATCAGAATTTTGTCAGAGGATTATGTGACATGGCCCGTCCCGAATATCCCTAATGGACCCGACACATGCCGTGCGTCGATGGTAAATACAAGCTAAAAGTTGGACCCACTACCAAGGCAACTTTAATCTAATTTGACTGTGGCATACTTTTATAAAACATTTGATAGGATTTCTTTTGTAACATGGACTATAACCACCTAAACGATAATCAATTTCCTTAAACCAGTACATATAATTTAAAACAAAGTACACCAACCCCTCAAAACTCAAACTATTCAAAATACAATACTGGTAAATCGACCTTCACTATTATTTTACAAACAAAAGTCCCAAATATACTCAAAATACTCAATATGCAGTGAGCCCATGATATAGATACATGAATTACAAATTAACTTTTCTTACAAAATATACATGTATCCCAAAAAAATATGAACTATGTAAATTGACAAACTGAGTCATACAATTAATGACGAAGTGTGGCTCAACTCGATTGATCAATCGACTTCAATGCTGCTGAACTCAGCTACTATTTTAATAAGGAAAAAGGTAACAAAATATATAAACTTGTAACTCAGTGAGTAGATAGTTTGCAAATAAGTATACTTTCTCTGTTTGTACATAATTATTGTGAAGCTTCCTTTATTCTTTTATAAATTTAAGAAATTCAAAAGTTTTGTAACAACTTTTAAAATTGAAACATGATAGAATCATAAAATCCTTTATTCTTTATTCAAAATAAACATATGTAAGTATAACGAATATATATTCTGTTATCCATGAAAATCTATAAAATATTGTTGTTACTCAATGCTAAAAGTTAAAATATTTATTCTATGAATCACATAAATTGAATTTTGTAATCTGAAATTTGATAAGCTGTAGTAATACTGAAAAATCACACAAAAAAGGTATCCAAAATAAAAACACTCATGCACGATTAATACCGATATACATGGCAAAGTTATTCAATTCTATAATTTTGAACTTTTGTAATTTTGGTCATATGTGGACAAAGCTGCCTGAAGGCTATAATCTAGTCATATACTATGGAAATACATTCACAATATTGTAGAGCGGGTAAAATCACCATAACTGTCATATACTGTAGAAACACATTCACACGAGTACAGAGCGGGTAAAATAATCATATGGAGTCATACATGGAAATACATTTACACAAGTGTAGACTAGGGTAAAATCACATGGGTACATTCTAATGGTTTAAAAAAATAACTTTAGAATTCTAAGCCAATGAAACGGTTTAACTGAACCAAATTTAACTTTTAGAAGAATTTCTTATTTTTTAAGAAATAACTTTATTGTGAAAATCATGCTTTCTAAATCAATCATCTGAAATAAATAACGTTTTACAACTTATATGATTTACTATAAGAAATATAATAACAGTTATTTCATATAGATTTGAGAACTAATATAATATAAATAAGTACTTATTTTAAAAAATAGATATTCACTCACTCAATACAAGTTATATGCTATGATGACCGATAGGCTTTTTTAATCTCTTCTTCACCACCTGAAATACGATGTAAAATAACCAATTTAACCACTATCATACCTAGCAGCTCTGAATATTAATAACCGAATACTAAAACTAAATTTCTCGGTACTCGAATAATTTCCCCAAATTTCCTTTAATCACTTGAAGTTAATTCCACTTTCTAGTCCCTTTACTAATAGCTAATTCATCAAAATAACATTCACCCAAGCATATAATAATTATCCCATCTTTTATCTAGTGAAAACTTGAAATCATACTCCACCAATTAAATTTTTATCTCCTTCCGTATATACATTCTTTCAAGTGAGTATTTCATCAACAATATAATTTCTCCAAATAATCTTTACTCAAGAACCCAATTAAAAACTCTAGGGTCCGCCAAAAATGGTATTTCTTACCTTAATGTAAATGGAAAATAATCAATCAAGGAATTTGAACTAACAATGGTACTCATTCAACTTGACCTAAAAATTAAACCAACAAATTAGAACCCTAGAAATTTAACATCATCATTCCATAAAAATGTTACTTCTTTACCTCTTGGAAAAATGAAGAAATTGAAGTCAAGTTTCTAATAATTCGCACCTAACTTCCTTCCTTCTTCCCTTTTCCCTTATTTTTCTTCTTCTTTTCTTTCTCCTTTTCTCCTTTCTTCCCACTGTTTCAGCCTCTATTTCGGTTTCCTCAGCTTCCTGTGTGTATATGTAAAATGAGAAATGCGTTTTAAAGAGTGACACTTGTACTCCACTATCCCATTTGTGCAAAGGAAGTCCCTCACCTTCCAATTTATATAACATTTGGTCATTTAACTTCCAATGATAGATAATTACATCTCCAACTTTAAATTTTATCCATCTTAAACCTTCATATATTATCAATTGTAAAATAAACCCAAAGAAATAATTTATTCCAATTAAGTCCCTAATTAAATCTGACTTTGACTTTGAAATAAACTATTGACTTTGACTAGTATAAAATGTGATGTAACAATTTTACCTCTTTAAAATAATTTCGTCCTCGAAATTCGATGGACAACTAGCTAATCAATGAATAGATGAGGATATTGAGCATGCATCTGATCCTCATTTTCCCATGTAGCCTCTTCTACCGTCTGATTATTCTAAAGTACCTTGACAAGTGGAATTGTTTGGTTCTGCTAAATTTGCACCCTTTTATCTAGAATTATCACTGACTTTTCCATATAGGTTAAATTATCCTTCAATTGAATTGGTTGAAACTCTAGCATGTTGATATGATCCAAGGTACCATCGAGGCGAGGGCAAGTTCGGGGAAGGATCTATTGCTAATGGATGAAGGATAGATGACTCGATCGAGGGTAAAATAGGTGAAATAAGTGATGGCATTGCTTGTTCAAGCTACGGTTGACGATATGGCGATCATGATGAAGATTGGAGCAAGTTCCATGTTGGGGTCGAGGTCGGAATCAGAATGGGTGATCTTGATTTAAGTAGTTGAACCTGGAAGCCGCTGGCAATGGCGCCCCTGCACCCACTTTCACCAGATATTACAACGGGTATTGGCATCCCCACGCCATTACACAGCGCCCCAGCGCCCGACTAGTTTAATTTTTCACGAATTTTCTTATTTTACTATAATTCTATTTTTAGTCAATCTCCTATCTTATTTATGAGATTATGCACGTTTCTTACCTAGTTCTAGGGTTTGGTATAAATACCAAAAATATTTATTGTTAAAAAAACTTTGACAAATTATTAATTGAGAGGCTATTGCTTTCCTTGTTCTTCCATTGAACAATCAATAGAACTTATCAAGATATAAATCTTCTGGAGTTCAAACATCGGATCGTGGGTTCTTCATTGTGTAATCAAGGGGTTCAACGCATCGTCCTTATCGTTGGGTTTTTTGATTTACCTTGTTGGGTTCAAATCCAAAATCGGGTTTAATTGGTATTCTTGGATTTTGCATCAATCTAGTTGTGGGTTTCATAGTCACTGTTACTACGGGGTTCGCATCACATATGAGAAGCATCTGCAATGAACTTGCGAAGCATAGAAACATGGAAACTATCGTGGATCCTAGATAATTCATCAGGCAAATCTAATCGATATGTAATTGGACCAATCCCTCAGTAATCTCATAAGGTCCAATATATCGTGAACCCAACTTTCCTCGTTTGCCAAATCTTAACACCCATTTCAAAGGTGAAAATTTCAAAAATACTTTATCTCCAAATGCAAATTCAAGATCTTTCATGTGCCTATCTACATAAATTTTCTGTCTATCTTGTGCTACTTTCAACTTTTCCCTAATCAATTTCACATTTTCTGAAGCCATTTGAACCAATTCAGGGTCTACTAACTTCTTTTCACCAACTTCATCCCGAAATATTGACGTTCTGCACTTTCTACCATATAAAGCTTCAAAATGAGCCATTTTTATAGTGGAGTGGTAAATGTTATTGTAAGCACCATCAATGACAAATGAATATCCCAGCTACCTTTGAACTCTAAAACACAAGCTTTCAACATATCCTCAAAATTTCTTATGGTCCTCTTTGACTTGCCATCTGTCTGAGAATGAAAAGTTGTACTGAAATATAGTTTGTACCTTCAAATTAGGCCAAAATTTAGATGTAAATCGAGGATCCTTATATGATATAATAGGTCATGGAGTACCATATAAGCTCACTATCTCGTCCACATACAAGTTTACAAATTTATTTAAAGAATAAGTAGCTTTGATAGGCAGAAACTTGGTAGTCTTGGTCAAACAATCTACAATAATCCAAACACCATCTTGACCTTTCTGAGTACGAGAAAGACCAAATAAAAAGTCATAGTAATGTGCTCCCATTTCCATTTTAGAATAGGCAATGGCTATAGAAGTCCTGCTATTTTGTGATGAACTGGTTGTACCTGCTGACAGATAAGACATTTGGATACAAAATTGGGTCTCTCTTTTCATACCTAGCCACCAGTAATGATCTCTCAATATGTGATACGTTTTAATAGTACCTGGATGAATAGTATAAGCAGAACTATGCGCCTTTTCTTAAATCTCCTTCTTCAATTATGGAATATTTGGAACACATAATCTATTACCCATAGCTAATGCATCATCATCTCTAATCAAATAATCTATTTTTAACCTCGAACTCACTTCTGCTTTCAATATTCTCAATGTCAAGTCTTGAGAATGAGCTTTTATAACCTTATCAATCAAAGTAGGCCTTACCTGAAAATGAGCTAATACCGTCCCTGAAGTAGTAGCTGACAATTGATCACGCAACCTTTTGAACTCACAAATCAAAGAAGTACATACTGTACTGGATGAAGAGTAAGAACTAGCCTTTCTACTGAGAGCATCTACAACTATATTAGCTTTCCCCTGATGATGGTCAATCTTGCAATCATAATCCTTTATCAACTCTAAACATCTTCTTTGTCTCAAATTCAATTTCTTCTAATCAAAGATATACTTATAACTTTATGATCGAGAAATATTTGACATTTCTCACTGTAAAGATAATGTCACAAAATCTTCAATGTCAACACCACTGCAGCTAACTCCAAATCATGTATTACGTAGTTTAACTCATGTTTCTTCAATTGTCTTGAAGCATGAGCTATAATCTTTTCCATTCTTCATTAAAACACAACCTAGTCCTTGGCATAAAGCATCACTATAAATCGCAAACTCTTCACCTAGAGATGGAAGTATTAGTGTAGGAGTAGAAGCTAATCCTTTCTTCAACTTTTGAAAAAAAAATTTCACATTCCTCAATCCACACAAATTTGGAGTTCTTACAAGTCAAACTAGTTAGAAGAAGAGAAATTTTAGAAAAATCCTCTACAAACCGACGATAATAACCTGCTAGTCGAAGGAAACCCCGTACTTTTGTAACCTTAGTAGGGCGTTCCCATTTCATCACAACTTCAGTTTTTAAAGGATCTACATAAATGCCTTCTGCTAAAATAACATGACCCAAAAACACAACTTTATCCAGCCAAAATTCACATGTTCTAAAGTGATTCTCAAGTGCTCGGCATGCTCATCATGATGGCGAGAATAAATCAATATATCATCAATAAAAACAATCACAAATTTGTCTAAATATGGATGAAGCACCCTATTCATCAGATCCATAAATGTTGTTGGGGCATTAGTCAAATGGCAGCACCAGAAACTCATAGTGGCCATATTTTGACCTAAAAGTAGTTTTCTGTAACTAGGAAATTCATGTTCAGCATAACATCAAAATCATGAATACCAAGTGAAATCAAGTTAGCTTTTAACTCTCGATCATTCAGTCCAATCCCGCAATCCTTGTACACACTGTTAGCTAAAAGTAAATCTCTTACATGAGTCGCTACCACCAAACCGCTATCAATTAAAGAATGAGCATTTCTACCAAAAATAAATAACGTACTCATGACAACATCTGGTGACTCATTGGCATCGTGCTGAGTCATAGTAAAAACTCTTCCTGAGCTCTGGGACATCCTATCTGAGTACGACTACTCATTGACTGTTACACTGATCTCAGGCTAAATCTCGAGCTCTGAATTCCACGAGATGTGGACTTGAAACTACTAGAAGTGGAAACACCTAAACCAACTCCTCTATGATCCCTCATCGATGATCAGTCGATAAAAACTCCTGGTCAGATAGCCAACAACTTTAAGCCTTAATTGTTCTTTACCTCTTTGTTGTACAGAGAGACTTTTCTTAACCCTTAATGCTGCTTCTACAAGTTTTCCAAAATTTTCATACCCTTTTGATGTTACCACTGATCTGATTTCTTCCCTCAAGCGATAATCAAACCTTCTGCAGTTATAACTTCATCAGCTACAAGGACTGCAACATACTTTAATAATTCTACAAACTTTTTCTGATATTACGCCACAGTGGATGTCTGTAGTAGCTTCGAAAGTTCATTCTGTTTGTCATTCTTGTAAGAACGAGGGCAGTAATACTCATTAAAATTATCTTTAAAATCACCACACATGATCACAGAAGGATCAACATATTTACTTTGTACCGATCTTCACCAATCATATGCACCTCCTTCTGACAAGAAGGTAGCAAGACATAATTTTCGATCATCGGGACAACCCATAACATCAAATACTCTTTCAATCTTTACCATCTAAGATTCGACTACTGTTGGATCAGCCGCGCCTATGAACACCTTAACCCCCAATTTAGTTGTTCGCTCAATACTATACTCTTTATCGGAACTACGTAAAGCAGAAGCAACAGCTGTAGGAATCCTATCAGCTATAAGATTAGCCTAATCTATATCTCCATGTCGTAGCTGTTCATGAGTCTGATGAACTGATTCATCAACCCTACTCCCATCTCTAA
Source organism: Fraxinus quadrangulata (assembly GCA_903798255.1). NCBI lineage: Eukaryota > Viridiplantae > Streptophyta > Magnoliopsida > Lamiales > Oleaceae > Fraxinus > Fraxinus quadrangulata. The sequence goes on along the minus strand of CAIGRB010139293.1, from coordinate 5,707 downwards.
TGTCATCTCTATCAGGAGCAACTTGTGGTTGAGACGGTACATCCTGGAGCCTGCGAGCTTTATTACCACGAGCCATGACCTCCAAATACAAAATATGCATGATATGTTGAGAAAGAAATCAAAATAAATGTAATGCAAGCTGGATCTATGAACCTGGCTCTGATACCATTTGACACGATCCATCCTGAATCTCCCTAGTGGACCCGACACGTGCCGTGCACCGATGGTAAATACTAGCTAAAAGCCAGACCCACCACAAAGGCAATTTTGACCTGGTTTGACTGTGACATACTTTTATAAAAATTTTGACAGGATTTCTTTTGAAATGTGCACTAAAATCACTTGAACAATAATCAATTTCCTCAACCAGTACATATAATTTAAAACAAGGTACACTAGTCCCTCAAAATTCAAATTATTCAAAATACAATACTGATAAATCGACCTTTACTATTACTTTACAAACAAAAGTTCCAAATGTACTCAATATACCCAATATGTAGCGAGCCCGTGATATGGACACATGAATTAGAAATTAACTTTTCTGACAAAACATACATGCATCGCAAAAAAATATATGAACTATGTAAATTGACAAAATGAGTCATACAATTAATGACAAAGTGTGGCTCAACTCAATGGATCTACAGACACCAATGCTGCTCAACTCGGCTACTATCTGATAAGGAAGAAGATAACAAAATATATGAGCTTGTAACTCAATGACAAAATAGTTTGTTCTTTATTCAAAATAAACAATTGTAGTATAACGAATATAAATAATCTGTTATCCATGAAAATCTACGAAATGTTGTCGTTACTCACAACTAAAAGTTGAAATCTTTATTCTATGAACTGAATAAACTGAATTATGTAATCTGAAATGTGATAAGTTGTAGTAATACTGAAAAATCGTATAAAAAAGGTACTCATAATAACAATACTTATGCATAGATTAATACCAATCTACATGGCAAAGTTATTCAAATATAAAATTTTGTAATTTTGAACTTCTGTAATTTTGGTCATATGCGCACAGAGCTACCCGAAGGAAATAATCTAGTCATACACTATGAAAATACATTCACAATAGTACAACATAGGTAAAATCACCACAAGTGTCATACACTGTGGAAACACATTCACACTAGTGTAGAGCGGGTAAAATAATTATATGGGGTCATACAATGTGGAAATCACTTGGGTACTTTCTCATGGTTTTAAAAATAACGTTAAGATATGTTGAAATATTTAATACTNTAAAACCCTATAAATTTAATACAAAATTATTCGTTTATCTCGTGAAGAAATTGATGAATCAAAACCCAAATTTAAGAAAATAACACTTACTCCTTTCCCTTCCATTCCTCCTCCTTTTTCCTTTTCCTCTCTCTTCCTTTCTTTCGGTTTCTTTCTCTCGAACCTTCCCTGGCGGTTTCTATCTTGTATGGGTAATGTGTGAAAAATGGATGAAAAATGGTCTAGAATATGCTAATTATTGGCCCATTAAGGGGTAATTGCAAAGGAGGTCCCCAACCTCATATGATGTGTAAGTAAATCCATAGCTATAAATCTCATTCATCTTAAACCTCATATATTTTCATTTGCAAAAATAAACCCAAAGATAATAATTTATTCCAATTAAGTCCCTAATTGACTCTGATCTTGACTTTGAAATAAACTATTGACTTTGACTAGTATAAAATCGTATGTAACATTATGTACCTGCATGTGTTGGGTAAATAGTATCCATAGCTCATGTCATTCATGACTGTTTTATGTATATTTTATGTGAATGACAAAATTTGTTGCAGGAGCTCTAGCAGGTATATGCTATTTTTGTAAATATTTGCCGGACCTGGCTGTCCAGCCCAAATGGTGGTTAGTAGTTCTTTTTTTTTTTTGGTACAAGGCCACTTCAAAAAATTTAGCCCATTCCAATTAAACATATCATACTTTTTTAAGGGTAAATTAGGCCTATTACTGCCCAAAACTAAGAAACTTGAAAAATAGAAGGGAAATTTGGCCAAACAGCCGGGTTTGAGAATGAATTTGAAGAAATGGCATTTGACCAATATTAAAGAAATAAAAAAACTCAAAAATTTTGAAATGAAAAAATTGACCTTCATTTTATAGCAAAATATCACCAAATTTCCCTCATTTTCACCTTGTTTTTTCTTCCTCGTTCACTGTAAAAACCATATACTCCCAAATTGATCTTCCACTGTAAAACGCAATACTCCCACTTTGAATCTAAGGTCTTCTTCCCAACTGTGTTCTAATATAATTTTTATACATGGATGCATGTGATTTTTTTCTTCATGTGATTTTTTTCTTCTCTTTTCCTATTAGATGATTGTGAAGAATGTTATATAACACATTTTCCCCTTTTTCAAAGGTAAAAATTCATTGGGTTCCATTCTTTATAGCCAATTTACTGTTTCATTACTCTTATTTTTGGACCCAATTGTTGTTTTGATGGGAGGATCAATTTTTACTTTTAAGTCATGGTTCTACTGGTTTTGTAGAAGGAATAATCCCATCTATTAAGCTTTATTCCCATCTATGGAGTTTTACATATCTTTGGAACTATGCTAATTATAATTTTGATTGTTATGAATGAGATGTTCAGCATGTGGTATTAGGTATTGATCTACGGTTGATGCAGGTGAACTAATTAGAACAAGACAAAATTTTTCCTTTCATTTTTTTTTCCTTTTGATGTGCATCTTTACAGTGTTGATGCCTTTAAGTTAAGTGCTAGCTTTTCAATTGTACATTTTTTCAGTTGTGTTGTTGTTATCTCATGAGAACGGCAAGTGTTGATACCTTTTCATGTAAAATATTTGTCTTTCAATTGTACATTTCTTTTTAGTTTGTTGTTGCTTGTATATTTTCTTTTCATTTTGTTATTATCCCATGATAATGGCACGAGTGACATTAATGAAACTATAAGTATTCATGAGAACGAAACAAGTGTCGTTATGGAGAAGAAAATGGTTGCGTCATTCTATTTGTAAACACAATTATAAGCAGCGAAACCTCATCAGTGCCCCGATAACTAGTAAGTTGAACTCATTTAAATTGTAAGATGGACATGTCATTTACAAAAGTTGAGAGATATGCTCATTGCTTATAGAACTTGCATTAGAATTAAATCAAAATAAATGATAAATCAACAGAACAGCACAAGTGTCGTTACTGAAAAGAAAACGGTCCATGTGTCATTCTATTTCTAAACATGATCATATATTTTATGTCATTTTAACCATTCTTTGTCACATGATCAACTTTTCTATCTTACGTATTTTAGGAGATCCAATGTTTGAGGGCGTTACGTTGGAAACAAATTCAAAATATATGAGAAATCAACATAACGATACAAGTACTGTTACTGAGAAGAAAATAACTCAAGTGCCGTTCTGTTTGTAAACACGATTATAACTGACAAAGCCCCATTCATGCCCTAAAAATCAATAGGTTGAACTCATTATGGTGTGTAATGCTTGAGGGCATTATGTTGGAAACAAATCAAAATATAGGAGAAATCAACAGAACGACACAAGTGCCGTTACTGAAAAGAAAACGTCATGTGTGTCGTTCTGTTTGTAAACACGATTATAAGCGACAACATCTTATCCTTGCCCCGAGAATCCATAAGTTGAATTTATTTAAATTATAAGATGGAAATGTTATTTACAAAAGTTGTTTAGGTATTATTTTATCCAAAGAACAGTAAAATATCATCATTTAGGACATCGAATAAGTGTAGAAAGTACACTTATCATACCCTCAAACTTGATTCTTTGTTTGTCTTCAAACAAAAATAAAACCTACAAACACATAGTCCTAATTACCTAATTGGTGGCCCGTCATTCAAGTAAAGGAAAAAAACAATTACCTAGCTAACTTAGTTTTTTATATCAAGATTGAAATCATAATATTAGATCTATGCACAACTTCAAAATCACAATACATAAATTAAAATCTACTTCTCCAATGTAAAGTCGATGTGTGTGTGTGAAGAATTAATCATAGCATTATGAATTCATGAGTTATTTCAATTCCCGACTGTCAATGGTCAAATATATTCTTTCATCACTCATAAGATNCTGTTGTAGTAATTATCTGAAACGACCGATTTGATGCCCTTAATTTAAATGTTTTTAAGCATTTCTGTTCGAAGAGTATAACTTTGATCCGTAGATTTAGTTAAATGTTGTTGTAGTTACAAGTGACGGTATAAATGACACAAATATGTTAATAAGAGTGGCACAAGTGTCGTTACTGTGAAGAAAATGACACTTGTCCCGACAGTGGGATGACAACATTTATTTGAACTATATGACCATCGTTATATTTGTAAATAAAAGTCCATGAGAATGACATTTGTCCCGTTATTGAGTTATGAAAAGAACAACGTGAACAATAAATTGCTGCAACTTTGTAGAAAACGACACTTGTGATGTTACTGATATGAGAATATCTACTAAAACTGTAGAACTGTTGTTATGTTCGTAAATCAAACTCCATGAAAATGACACTTGTGTCGTTACTATATGTAAAACGACATTTATGTCGTTCTGCCTATTAAGCTGCAGGCTAGACATGCCGCTTACAACATTCGGGAGATGTGCTCATTACTTGTACTTTGAGTATAAGCAGCCACAACCTGTTCGAGACTCGATAATCGATAAGCTGAACTCATTTAAGTTGCAGGATTGGCGTGCCGTTTACAACATTCAAGAGATATACTCATTACTTATACTTTCAAACGAATTTAGATCAAAACTTGTGATTTCATCATTTGATACCATATATTCTATATCAATTCTACCGTTATTTGTCACATAATCAACATTTCAGATTTTCTTAAGTTAGGGGGTCCAATGCTTGAGGTCGTTCCACTGGAAAAGTAGCCAAATATTGGATAAATCAACAGAACGACACTTGTACCGTTCTGTCTATAAACATAAGTATAAGCGGCCACGATCTGTCTGAGATTCGATAATCGATAAGCTGAACTCATTTAAGTTGCAAGATTGACATGATGTTTACAACATTCGAGAGATATGTTCATTAATTATACTTTCAAACGAATTTAGATTAAAACTTGTGATTTCACCATTTGATACCATATATTCTATATTAATTCCACCGTTAATTGTCACATAATCAACATTTTCGACCTTCTTAAGTTAGGGGGTCCAAAGCTTGAGGATGTTCCGCTGGAAAAGTATCAAAATATTGAAGAAATCAACAAAACGGCACAAGTACCGTTACTGTATATAAAACGGCACTTGTGTATACAGTAACGGTACTTGTGCCGTTCTGTCTTTAAACACGATTACAAAGCGCTATGACCCGTCTGAGCCATGATAATTGATAAGATGAACTCATTTAAGTTACAGGATGGACATGACGCTTACAACATTCGGGAGATATACTCATTACTTAATTGACCTGAAAAAAGAAAACGACACAACTGCCGTTACTGTTCTGAAAATGGGACAAGTATCGTTACTGCACCAGAGATGTTTTAGTGCAACAAAAAAAGCATAACTACTGTTATGGCTTCATCGAGTCTAAGACAATGACAAAATCCCTCGTTCCAAACATTATAAATAGTTTGTGTTTCAAAATGACAAAAGTAGAACATCGTAACATAATACCACCAACCTTTTTCAATATTACAAAAGTAATACAT
>CAIGRB010139288.1:7404-17848 GCA_903798255.1 Fraxinus quadrangulata | reverse complement strand
GACGAAAGAGATTTTGATCAAAAATAATAGAAAGCTTGAAACACAATTGAAAGAAACTCGTTCATTGATTACTGAAAGTAAGAAATTACAATTGACGAAAGCAGGAAATTACAAATGGCTAGTGCAGGGGGCGAACACTAGAAAGCTTGAAAGTTTGTTTGAAAAACTAATACTCCCTATAATAGACTAGGAAAAATAACCTAAGTTCCATGAGTAGACGTCTTCTTGCCGAAGAATCATACTAAAATTTTCCTATTTTTTAACTATTTTATAACTGAAATAACCTATTACATGGAATGAAAATTACAACTCAAAATAAACTAATATTTACAATGTGCGGTCGAAATTGGGGCAAGCTGCGGCTGCGATAGGGTCACGGGGCTTAAGTGAAGCTGCGGTCCGTGACACCCGGATTAATTCTACCATAAAAACCAACAAGAGTCTTAATTATTTTAAATATAACATGGCCACAAGCTAAAAATGTGTCAAAATTAAATAATAAAAGAACCCGAAAATTATCATATTCTCGAAAGTAAAATAATGCACCCAACCAATAAAATATCACTAGAGAAAATCCTAAAATTACTAATATCTAAAGTATTTTTCTAAAAAAAAATGGTGATCCAATGGTACTTCAATCTATCCACCACCATCCAATATGCTAATTGTAATCTGAAATTTGTTAATGAGAGATGAGTATAAGAAATTATACTCAGTGAGATGCTTGTTATTCTACGGCCAATCCAAATATGCAATTATATAAATCTTTTTTTTATCAACATAAACTTAGGTATGAAAATGATAATTCAACCAAGCACTGTAAAATTTGTTTTACTATGAGATGATTATTAGTTTTAGAATCAGTCATTTATCCTAATCAAATTAAGATTAACTACAATAAATTTATTAATAAGATACACCTAATTCAATATATTTTTTGAATAAAGCTGTTTGTATGAGATGACAACACTCTAATGACTGGTTTAAATTTGTTTTGTATTCAACATCCAATTATTGCTTGCCAGCAAGTTATCTTCAGATTGGAGCATACACTTCATCTTTATTGGAGGAAAATCTTGTAAGTGACGAGGGCATCTCCAACCATATACCATTAATTTGGTGCAAAAATTCACTCCATCCCAACACCAAATTTCTACACTATTTTGGGGGCAATGAATGGTGCTTGGTGTAATTTTTAGAGCTTTCATAATTCATATTTTGCCATTCATTTTATACTGCACATTTTATTTTCCATTATATCTTTTTTATATTCTTTTATTATTTATAATACTTAACTTTATTTTAATTTGATTATTATTTTTAATTGTAATTGTTGGAGATGAATTCATTAAAGGCTAATGTATTACCCTTTAATAGGAGATGGAGTGGTTTGGTACGATCCGATTTAGAAGGGAATCGAACCGAATTTTGTATCTATCTATAGAACTGAACTGAAACCCATTCATTCGGTTTCTGTTCAGTTCGATCTGATACTTTACATTTAAAAATTATAAAAATAAACCATAAAACTACTTTTTCAATTGAAAATAAACAAAAATAGAGTATAAAATTACTTGTCATTCTTGTAATCTAAAAATACAAAAAAATTAATTAAACAAAAAATTCACTCCAAAGCGCAAGATCAACTCATAAATGCAAAAAAAAAAAAAAGGAATAAAATATTAAAACAACATAAACAGTAAAACATGGATCGAAAATTAATTTTTAAAAAAAGTCCAAACTACAATATATATTAAAAATACATGTACTATGTATAATGTGATTATTTTTAGTAGTCCTCAATGACCTTGAAACTCGATGGTCGATCACTTTTAGAACAACGAGAAATTTGAGTTTTTATAATATATTGAACTAAAAACATATTTTTTCTTAGTGGGTTTCATTAAAGTCATGAATTTATAAAGTATGTATTAAATCATTTAAATTTGAATTTTGATTACTCATTAGATTTTACTGCAAATGAAAGAATAAGGGTATGAAAAATGAAAGTTTGACAAGAGATAATTTTGAGGTCTAATTTTCAAAGATTTGGTGCAATACAATAGCAAAAAGAGAAATTCGAGAGAACCAAATTCATTAAGAAAATGCTTCTTGAACATAATATTTTACATAATGATGATACATAAAAAATTAAGTATGTAATTTATTTGATTGATGTGATTTTGATTAATAGTCACATTATATGTTGGCAAACCATTATGTAAAATGTTATGTGCACGCAGCATAACTCAATTACAGATTATCATCAATCACAACTTATCCATATATTAGAAAATGGAAAAAAGGAGGTGAAAGTTAGATCTCGTTCATAATGAAAATTTAGGTAACAGAAAAAAGCAGGTCACCCAGTGTGTACAACAAGTTATCGTTACAAGAATGATTAACGGGTTGGACATTTGAAACTAGAAAACGTCAATCCTCCAACTTACCTGACAAGGTTCATGCAATTAGCTAATTACATAGCCATACAATATACATAAAATCATATTATAATTCTTATTGTTGGTTCTCAACAGATGCTTTGAACTACATACATCAAAAACAACAATACAAAGAATGTATTTATATTTAGATTTCGTATTTAATTTTTCTATCAAATGTATGTGTTCTGTTTAGAGTTCGTTAGGTGTTATCTATTTACCTTCAATGATGTCGCTTAGTTCATTTTGATACCTTAATTCTGCTGCTTTTCTTGAGTTGGGTTTAGTGTTTGTGCTAGATTTTTGTTTGACCAAATCCATTCACATTCATCGATATTCGAACAAGTCGACATTTCCTTTGTTTTCTGTTTATACTTTACGATGCTGGAAGCCTGAAATTATTAATAGATATACGTGTTAGGTATGAATTGAATCTTTTGATGTACTGTTGTCTATTTGATTTTTCCGTTGTTATTTACGGTCTATATATCTTAGAAGGAGATAGACATGAAAGTCATGTAATATTTATTACTATTATTATTTGTTGAATTTTTATTTTTATTTTTTTCCGTTGTTATTTTCTGTCTATATATCTTAGAATGAGATAGACATGAAAGACATGTAATATTAATTACTATTACTATTTGGTGAATTTTTATTTTTATTTTTATTTTTTTGGCAATTGATAGTATTTAAACGGTTTTATTTTGTGATGAACATCTGCTCTTTGGACAGGCTTTTCATTTTAAGCTGCACTACTGTCCAATTTATGTGAAACGGTTTATAATCATAATGCATATCAGAGAGTGCACAATGAATCACTTATTATTTAACTAGAAATGTAGGCTTGGGAACGAATGAATGGAGATTCGCCACTGAGCTTTTTTATATTTATCATGACTTCACATGGAGACTAGGTGAAACTGGTAAGGGTTCTTGCTTGGGCAACGAAGTTATGGATCGCAAGCAATGGTAAAATAATTTATGGCTGTTGTGCATATCTGTTGTCTGTAGGTTTCAGGAATCCTACGTTGCTATTTTCTTATAATTTCTCTAACTTACATTACATTTTCGAGCACGGGCTCTTCTGTGGGCTTATCCAAGACTGTACAACAGTCAGTTGTCGAATGATATCCAATTTAGTTGGTAATTGTGGTAAAACATGGAATATACTTGTACAGAGGGAAGAAGATGACCTGTATCTACACCAAGGATGGGAAGTAGTGTTTGAGCACTATTCACTTCAAGCTGGATGCTGTGTCGTATTTGTGTACACCGGGAACTCAACATTTCTTATATCAGTATTTGACCATTCAGCTACACAATGCTCGGGGAGAACAAACACAGAGACTGAAGTACAAGACGATGATTCAGCTGTTTCGAATCCATCTTTTGAGTATCAAATGCGAGGAAAGCTTCAATTGTACATAAAAATTGTATGTCAGATTAATTTTTCAATCTCTCTTTGTTCATCTATATACATAATAATAAAATAAAACTTGTAATACATTCAATAGTGGTGCAATGATGTTTTATAAAAGCAGCATGTGCCTGAGAAGTTTGCGAGTGAAAATCAGCCGAGGGAAGTTGAAGAAGTGGGCATAATTGATGCTGATAGGCAGTTTTGAAGTTCCGTACAAGTATTAGTGATACTGAAGTGGTGTGCCATCCGACTGTCGGCTGGGAAAAGTTTTCGATGGCAAAGAATACAAAGGCCAGAGATAAATTTATCTTCGAACTGATGAGCACCGAGCATCCTGTGTTTAAAGTATATGAGATTTGTCAATCGGCTGGCATTAGTGCGGTCATTTTGAAAATCATGTTTCTAACTGCAGCAACCCCTTTTTTTGTGAAAATAGTTAACTCATGATGATGATTGGATATGTGATGGGATGGCTTGAAAACTTTTTGTTAGTAAACTTGGAATAGCTATTGAACTTTAAAATTTGATTTCTTGATAACCGTTGATATAGGTAAAGTGGTGCAATGTAAAATAGATCTTATGACCAGTTGGTTTTTTATTATTTGTTTTGATATCTGTCATGAAAAACGACTTTTTCTTTGCCAATGCATATAATTATTGCTGTGTACATTTGTGTAAGGCAACCAAACCCTGTTTAATCGTTTAATAGACAAATGTTTGGTTCTTAACTATTGTTGGTGATCAGCAAATTAGCTTACCGTCAAAATAACGCATTGTAATGCCCAGATGTTACGAAAAATTGTGAGATTAATTTTAGCAACAATAAAAGTAAAGCAGAAGAGTAATAAATGAACACGAGAACACGAAGGATTTTTGCCATAAGGCAATAGGATCAGATTAAAGTTCATAATCTCATTTTGAGCTTCCGTTGTCGGAAGAAATCCACTGCACTAGAACCAATCGTCCAAAGGATTACAACCGTCAATAGCCAAAAGAAATCACTCAAGATTACAGTCTAACTAAGTTATTGTTCACTCAAGAACATAATAAACAGAGCATATCCAGATTTTGGATAATATTTTTACTTGAGAATAGTGAATATTCATCACGCAAGAAAGAAATATTTAGAGGAAGAAGAAGAAGAGAAAAAATCCTCATAGGATCATGAAGAAAAGAGAGCTTTTTCAGTTGCCCTACAACATAATGCAACAAATTGATTCTACCCCTTCCAATAAGTCAGCCAACAGACGCATATATAGGAAGTGACACTTGGCAGCATCTCACGCATCCATTTACTTTGTAAACAACGTTTTTCAAGAATTGCAACTTCAGTTGATAAATGTAGTTCTTGTCATTGTTAAATCATTTGTTCTCTTACCTGAAGATGATCAGAAAGAGTTAATATTGAGCTGCCTCAAGCAATTTAAGAATGCGCTTAAAGGCAGCACTTTTGTACCAATATCTGCAAAATTAAAATGAGTAGAATTCTTTTAAATTTTAACTATCACTTGTGAACTAACATCTCTAATAAAATGAAATTTGACATCAACATGTTTAGATCTATCATGTAAAATATGATTTCTATATAAATATATAGCAAATTGACTGTCAGAATATAATATTTTTTTATGTTAGCTCGTTTTAAGAGTAAAAAAAATTAAGCATTGTTTATAATTAAATTATAAGTTATAACATGCCGTACTTCTGGGTATTGAAATACCCGGACTGACCCACCCGACTCCCACGCCTAATCTTCTATGATCTCTATCCCTATCGATGTTTTTGTTTTCTCCTTGACTGTGTTGCAACTATAGTCTCTTACTCTCTGATGAAACACTTATTTTTACCACTTCCTTTTCATTTAACAATGACAACACTTCTTCCACCATTCTTCTCGAAACCACATACTAAAATAGTTCAATACAAAGAATAGCCAAAAATCAAAATGTTCGACGAAATGAGAGACCTACCCAAATACCTAGCACATTTCTCTGTAAGTTATGGCTGGTAGCGCAGTGCCTTAGGCTTTCATGCAAACATTGGAGGGGACTGCCTTTACATGGTTTGCGGTATGCCCATCTATGAAAAGTCGATTCCAACTTAGGAAGAAAGGGTGTTGGAGTGCAATAAGTAGTTCAACAAAGCATAATGAAGGGACTTCATTGCAAGGTGGCAATCCCCTAGTTTCGCTAGTCCCCAGAGTTTACTCAATAAGACCTCTTGGGTTGTGATGCCAAAATCCAGTTCAATTAGGTTATGATGAAAAGGGTCTTTTTATTAAGGCCCAGATGGTTAGTTGCTATTGCCCAATAATCCAAATGACTGGCCCAAAACCTAGATCCACCAGTCATTAGCTTTAAGTCGCATTTCTGATACACTCTTTTAGCTTAGTGGAAATTGGATAAGTTGTTAGTTGCTCTAGGCCATTGATATCAATCCAAGATCTACGGTGATGATTGAGGGTATAAACATAACCCTTTAAGGTTTGATTATTCATTCCAAACGTTTTTCTGTGTGAGGCTAGGGTTTGTTCTCTACTTCTATTCATATTCTCTTTCTTTTTCAACTTCTAGTTGTGCGATTCTTGTGATTTTTCTGATTGAATCTAGTGAGAATTAAGGGAATAGGGAATGTTACCTTAAAGTTTGAAAATTGTTATATATATACCCTTGAGAGAGTTAGACATATACCTAACCCAAATGGAAACCTTATTTCTATGGGTTACTTAGACGACATAGGATTTCATGGGAAACTAAGCAATGACATGTTGAAGGTCATGAGAGGATCCCTAGTTATATTCAAAGGAGAGAATAGAAATGGGGTCTATGTCCTAAAAGATGAAACTATGAAGGAACCTATTGCTGAAGCGTCTGCTACTGAAATTGATGCCATTTTAAAGTTGCACAATAGGCTGGCCCATGTCAGTGAAAGAGGACTTCACGTACTTCACAAACAAGGATGTTTTGGGAAACATTTTATCTAAAAATTACCTTTTTTCAATCACTGTACCTTAGGCAAGCAGGATAGACTTAATTTTGATGCTGAAAAAAATAAGTCTACTTCTATTTTAGAATCCATACATTCTGACCTTTGGGATCCACCATCACAAAAATATTTTCTTTCCTTGATTGATGATGATTTCTCTAGAAGTGTTGATTTTCTTGTTGAAACAAAAATCTGACACTTTTGATAAATTTAAAACTTGGAAGATATTGATAGAAAATCAAACTGGTAAAAAAGGTCTGGATTTAAAGGACTGATAATAGCCTTGAGATTTGCAATTATGACTTTGATCATTTTTGCAAACTGAATGGAATTTTAAGACATAAGACTGTCCCTTATACCCCACAACAGAATGTGGTTACTGAGAGTATGAATAGAACCCTTTTAGATAGAGTATGATGCATGTTGTGAAAGCCCAAGAATAGCTCACCAAGAGGGAGGTGAATTGATTTTTAACACTTTTTCGAAATTTTAATCTAAAAATAAGCGTTTAATAACTAGATAGATTAATTCAAGTAATAAACATGAATATGAAAGTAATAAGTAAAGAGAGATAGAAAATGCAAACGATATGATTATGGAGGTTCGATCTAATACAATGATCTACGTCCTCCGTTACCAAGCTCTCCGACACGAGTAAGGTCAATTCATTATGTTGGTTGACTTGTGGTGCAATCCAACCATTTACAAAGCTTCCGGTGACTTACAACCAAAGAGCACATATCTTTATACAATGTTGAATTTTACGGGACCTCAACACGACACACAAGTTTGAAGAAAATTGATTTTATAAATTGAAACTTCTCTATAAATAAATGATATGATCAAAATTAAGAACCAAGAGAGAAATGGGCTAACACTTTAATAAATAGCAATGATTGAAGCTCAAGTGTTAGGTTTTAAAAACTTTGATGTGTAGACTGATTTTTAAAAGTTAATTTGATCAAAAAAATTTCAAAGAAAATTTTATTTTATGATAATAAATGAGATGATAAATCAATACAATTTTTATTCAAAGAATCTCACTTGAATGCTCTTAAATTGTTGTAATAAATGACAAGTGAGTTGGTATTTATAGCAGTTGAAAATATAAAATTTTCTGCCAAACCGGACGATCACCTAGACGTTTGGAACAATACCGGACGATTGAAAAATAGCCATTGCATGTCAGAATCAGAATGGTAAAAAAATCGACCATTGTGGTCGAACCGGACGTCCAGATGGCCAGAAACTTTGGCCTTATTATTTTTTTTTTCAAACTGGTAAGTTTTTTGTATAACATTATTACTTGATTTTTCGAAGTAAGTGATGCTAACATGATTGAAAATTAAGTTCAAATTCTTACTTTAGAAAAAATAATTTTTGTGCAAACGTTTAACAAAGTGAATTTTCATCGTGCATAAACAAATTCATCACTTGAACTTTTTAATAAGTCATTGTTAGGGATTAAAGTATTTTACCTTTTTAAGTAAGTTCAAATATATAGTTCTAATATCTTCTATTGATTTGGCGTGAGTGCATGATTTGTTGCTCGATATTGAATTTGACACAAGTGCTCGATTTCTACCTTAAACTTTCTTGATCGTCCTACACGTCCTTTGGTGGAAATTATTTTGTCTTCAATTTGATCAAGTTCGTAACATGTAAAAATGAATACTCGAACACAAATGTTAGAGATAAAAATATTTTGTTTGTTATAATCAAAATATGAGATCAATCACATGTCAACAATTTCCCTCTTTTTGATTATGACAGACAAACGATGATTTGCAATAAGAGAAATAATTTATCGCATATGATTTGTACATTACTATACTGTCCCTCCTATCTTTTATAGATCAATCATATGATAATGTTCCCCATTTCTTATACAAATCAAGCATGCATATCATATACATAAGCAAATAGATTACGAGGTAGAGAATGAAAACAACCATAGGCAAAATGAATGAATTTGCATAAAATTGAAAACATAATGAAATATTCATCATGAGGCAAACCAAAGCATTAATCATGAAGTGAATAGAAATATCCATCGTAAAGCAAGCAAGGTGAGAATTCTTCATGAAGAAAAATAACAACTACGGCTCCAGAGGAGGAAAGTAGGCATAGAAATGGGCGTAGAAGGCATTTTGCTGAGTTTGCATTGCCGCCTGTTGTGTTTGAATGGCTTCCTGTTGAGCTAGTATGGTGGCATGTTGAACTTGCATCTAATGAAGCATCCTGCCGAGGCCATCAACTGAGGATGTGAGAGAGCCAATGCAGCCGTTCAACATGCTGTATTGATCTTCGATAAATGTGAAGCCATTGTCAGTAGATCGATGGATACTGGAGCCCAAAATATCGAGAGGAGAAATAAGAGCCTCCGGTAGGTCATCGTCGTCACCCTCATCATCCCCCTCGAATGGTAGAGTTGAAGGACCCGAGGTGGGGTCGAACCCCTTGGTATGTGCCACCCATTGACTGTGTTCTTTGGTGATTTTCATGCGTTTAAGGGTTTTAATGTTTATAGTGTCGATGGGTCGAAATTGGACAAATGTCTCATCATCCAATAAAAGTTAAAGTGTTTAATTTTTTTTGTGAGAAGCATTCCGTATGGTAAATCTTTAATGTGCCGTGATGAATGAACAATCTTCATGAGTCCTAATTTAATGATGGAAAAATCAAGTTTCCTACCGACAAGAAAAGAATGGAGAAGAAAGAGATCAAACGAACTCACTTCGTCCTGATAACCCTTTCATGGTAGGATAATATTGGCAATGATGTTTTGAAAAACCTTGCATGGAAAGGTCAATTGATTTGCACTAACTTTTGTGATATTTTCAAAAAATTTCCTGGTGACTCGACGACAAGCATCGGTAGGGTTATAGCCGTCTACATGGGATGTGCCTTGTGAAGAAAAATTTGTGTTGCACAAATCTCAAGTTCTAAAATGTTACGAATGAGAGCCTTGTTTACGATAATGCGTTTATGTTTCTTGCTAAACCACGATACAAGTGTAAAGCCTAAAAAAATGATATGTTGCACTAGTACTTTTATGATCAATTGTGCACCCGACCCAATTGATATCCGAATAGCTAAGTAAATCAATGTGAGTGACATTGGGATACCAAAATCCTAAAGTTCTAGTACCACTAAGATATTTAAAGATTCGTTTCACGACCTTAAGATGTGATACTTTAGGATTTGATTAAAAACTGGCAGATAGACACACACTAAACATAATATCAGGTCTACTAGCGATTAAGTAAAGAAGTGATCCGATCATACCTTGATATTTTGTTATATCAACGGATGTACTTTGAACGTCTTTGTCTAATTTTATGGATTTGCTTATAGGGGTGTTAATTAGATTCAAGTCATCCATGTGGAATCTCTTGAGCATGTCCAATATGTATTTACTTTGATTGATGAAGATTCCATCACAAGTTTGTTTAATTTGGAGATCGAGAAAGAATTTAAGTTCTTCCATCATACTCATCTCAAATTCCATGCTCATGCACTTAGAGAATTCTTCACATGGATAAATATTAGTAGCACCAAATATAATATCATCAACATAAATTTGAACAATGAT
>CAIGRB010139259.1:0-15157 GCA_903798255.1 Fraxinus quadrangulata | reverse complement strand
TCTAATATGTTAGATCATATAATGAAACTATATAACGAAATTCAAAATAGAAGACATAATTAATTTAAAACTATTCTGAAAATAAGGATATAAGATGCAAAATATTAGAACTCGTTTCATTAAAGATAAAATAGACTTTTCATTGATTGGCCAAATAATAAGTTTGACCAAGGCCAATTATAAAAATCCCCCCTAGGTTTGTCAATACTAAGCCCTTGTTTGAGCCCCATTTTTTCACGTCAAATCACTATATAACTTCTAATTAACTCCTTGTACATGAAGACCATGAGAGAAATTATTGAGGATCTATTTGGTTAGCTAACAATGTTGATAAAAATTAAGTTGAAGTCAACAATACTAAGCCCTTGTTTGAACCCCATTTTTTGAGATCATAAATTTTATAATAGTGAGTTTTTGGAGAATATATAGTTAAAATTTAAAATAAAAATTTGAGTTTATGTGCAAAATTATTATTATTATTATTATTTTTTGGAGAATGTGTGATTAAAAATAAGTTTGAGAAAAAATATTTTTTTGAGAATTGTGCTCAAATAGGGACTAAACTATTTCCATTGTCATATCCACTATAGTAATCTAAAATGCACATGATTTGAACATGAAAAAGCAAATGAATTCAACCACACGATCTTGGAAATTCTTCTTTAATAAGAAGAAATTCTTTAAAATTTAATTTCTAGCTTGCTACCTAATGCTATCTAGCTTGCTACCTAATGCTGTCGACTAATTTAGCGTAACTATTAATTTATAAGCATATCATATTTAGCTTTACATTGTAAGTTTTATGTACAATTTTCATTGTATTATGTACTTTTTGTCATTAATAAAAATTTTAGTTAAGTTGTTCTATTGAAAAATAAAAATACAATGGTACTTATCCTTCCGCCTTTTACATTGTCAAAAACATTTTCCAAAGACCTAACTTGCATGAAGTGTAAACAAAACAATCAAAATATATGCTTGTTGTTATGCACAGTTTAACAATCCCTGTTCCATACATGAACCTTAATTCTAAGAAGAAACTGAGAATCACAGATTCACCAACTTTTAATGGAAATTAAGCACACGAAGTAGGTACAGTGCAAAATCACAATGAGACCCTTTTTTCCTATATATACATAGAACAAACATTAGTAGCATTTTTGGTAGGACACAATTTTATTCATACATTCTAGCTATATCGAGTACTATGTTCCAAACACAATGTAGAAGACTTTATTGTAGCAATCAAAGCATGATCAAGCTGCCGGCAGTAGCTAGCGCCTTCGTGCAGCAGTGTCACGTTGTGCATTGAAGAAGACAGCAGCGACTGGGAGGCCCAATTCATTCTCCGCAGCAAAACTCCTAGTGCTGAAGTGATCTCTCGAAGCAGGTGGGCTTACTGTTTGTCTGCCTTTCTGTTTGAACAGAACGTACACAAACCTGTGTATACCTATATTAGGCCTTGGCATCTCATAACTCACCAACTCCTTTCCTGTCAAAACATTTCAATCCTCAGAATAAGAAATTATTCCACTTATTCTATTGAAAAAAAATAACCACCCTTCTCCCTCTGTGTGTGTGTATCTGCGTGAGTATATCTTACCAAATGTGACATCTGTTGTCCCTGGAATGTCGGTGACTAACCTGCAATATGGTTCATAGAAGACAAGAAACAGTTAGATCTTACATTTACGTCCCTATCGGGTATATATAGGAATGGGATCTGTTCAAGAACTACCAGTCTTCTGGTGGTAAGAAGGCAATATTGAAAGTGAAATCCTATATATTATCTAATTGTACAGCAACTGATTAGCCAATCCTCTTTAGTCACCCAACAATTCATAACTTTTTTCCCTTCTGATTTAAAAAAGCTAGTTCATTACCCAGTTTAAGGAATTCTTAGCTCTTTATCCTTGTAGGGAATTCAAGATCACTCACTTATTCACACTTAATTCAATTACATACCGTACTTCCTGTTTCCATTTTTATTCTTCAAAGTGATCCTTGCATGATCACATGATTCTCTATTTTTGTGATCTCGATTATATCAATTCTCCTGCAGCAGACCCTGCAGTTGATTTTACATGGTTAATGTTCATTTCTTGATGATTTAATCGTTTGTGAAAATGAGAATTCTGATTTATGCTAAGCACGGTGCTTAGGTAGCACAATATATTAGTGGGTAGTTTTTTAGCATAAACTAAGTACGATGCTTAGGAGATCAAATCTGTGTATATATATACACACACACACGAAATTGATCTTCTAAGTACTGATGCCTAGCTTATGCTAAGCACCAGACGACGTGACATACTATAATGGGTAATGTAATCAGTTTTATAATCAACCATCATCTTTCACCACCTATTGCAATTATTGTAGTATTTCATATCACCCGAGAGCTTAGTATAAGCTATGCACCGAAGCTTTTTTAGGTTATACCAGTGTATATGCTCCTTGAGATATGGATCACTGGGGCCAGGGACATCAGGGTCAGTCATCACCTGGAACGAGACAAGTAATTAGTTTGATATGTGTAACTTGATGGCACTCAATATGATCAAGGAAAAAAAAAACCTAAGATCTCGTCTATCCATGTAATTCAATACTGTGAATAACCAAACTTGTCAAGAAGAATTCAAAAAAAGCAATGGGAGGTGGATAACTAATATCGAGTACGTACCAATGTGTAAAATGTTCTCATATCACCACCAGAAACCTCAACTCTTGGCCTAGTGGTGACTGTGGAAGGATAGAACTCATGACCATTGAAGACTTGTTTATTTCCATGAGTAACAGACATTTTAATGGTTTGAGTGAAAGAATCTAGAACATCTCCTATCACTCTCGCAACAATCAAGGGTTCTAATACTCTCGCCATATGTTTTTGTGCCTATCTGTGTTTGAGAGAGAAAAAGATCCTTATTGATTGGAGAAGACACTCAAGATGGATTGCTAATTGGACGGGGATTGAAATAGACAAACCTCATATATATAGTGCCGCACACGAAGCATGTTCTTGACAAATTAATGATTCTAAATGGACCTTCTTGAAGAATATAAATTTAACAAATTAAATGTTTTAATTCTAGCAATTCAAAACCTTAAGTGCTTGTTTGGATAAAATTATAACGTGATAGAAATAAATGATGGATAAGTAAGTAGCAGTGTGTTCAAATTAATATTGACTATTAAATTTTTAAGTAATTTATATGTTTCCAAATATGCAGTCGATGAAATTAATTATTGATTTCAACTTAAATTTTTATCAATTTTTTTATCTAAACCGAACAAGAGTTATATATAAGGGATTGAACTACTTTATTTAACAAGATTGGCCTTTTAAAATAAAATCCAACACTTAAAAATACATTCTCACGATAATTCGTTGATGAAAATACACCTGTTATGCTGTTGATGAATAATAAATACCAATATAAGGACATGGAATATTAATGAACAGAATAAGACATGGAATATTAATGAACAGAATAAGGGATTTCACGAAAATGCATGGCATTGAGCAAAACTCATTGTGAACCCCCACCGCGCACACCTCGCTTCCTTTCTTTACTTCACGAAAATGCATGACATACAGAAGAAATCATTGTTAAAACACCTATACCCCCACCACCCACACAGACTTCTCTTCTTTCTGTATGTATTTATTTATTTACTTAAGTGAATTATGATAAGGAAAAGGGGTCCATTTGGTTGTGTTTTCTATATTATTATTTCAGCCCCTGTTTGAGCAACATTAAGATTTTCGTTCTCATTTTTCTACTCATTTGCAATCACACATTCTTTATATAGAGAACAAGTATTATGCCCTTGTTTGAGCCACGTTATTTTTTTCATTCTCATTCTTCTATTCATTTGCAATCACACATTCTTCAATAAAATAATATTTTTCATCACATCAATAACTTTAATTCTTTTTCAACCAGAGATTATTTATCAATCTACTACTTCAAAATACATTTTTCCAAAATAATGTGGCTCAAACACACCCTCAATTTTTTTTCCGACAGTATCTTCTTAAATCGCACCTGAGAGTCTCAGAAATTGGTTGTAAGCCACAAAATGAATAATTAAAAAACCCTTTTCTTCTATCCCATGTCAAAGTTCAGACATTACATGTGGTCCCAACTTAGCAAGTTGCAATACTTTGTCTTCATTTCAATGGAAAAGCAAAAAAAAAACTAGGGTTTCTTCAGCTTCAACATTCCATCTATGTTAAGAGGAATCCATCTTTTGCATTTAGGGTGATATTAAGGAAAACCTTTTGTGACCTCTTAGATCCTTCTTGGGGAGAAATGGGCATACTGTCAGGGTATAAAGGAACTCCACCACACATTTGCACAGCAATGATTTCTAAGTGCTTAGATGTCAAATCAAGAAAAGACAGTAAGACTTTCTTGATTTGGCAATGCGGAAGTGGGGTTTCTATAACTAGAAACCAAAGTCACTATGCATTGCATTACATAGACCACTCAAAACTTCATGAAATTAGTTTATAAGTTCATCATATTCCATATGTTTCCTCCTCTCCACTCTTTTTAGTTTCTTGACTTTTATCATATTCTTTATCTTGTGTTTAATCACCTCCACGTGTTGCAATTTAAAGGCTACTCTATATATTCTTGATCTATAATTTTAATTAACTTCTAGATGGAAAAATTATGGATACAAGTTTAAAGATCAGTGAACATGTGTGCACATTTCAGTTTTTCAGGACTGATGAGACAATATTGAGAAAGAAACATTATAAAAATAACCAGATGTTACTTTGATAGTTCATTTTTGACTATCTTCTACTATGGCTAGTAAAGTAGCCGCCGTCATGGAATAATAACACAACAATTTCCAAATACAACTAGCCGTTTTGGAAAATTTAAAACAAGTTTGGTTAGCTTTCTATGATGACTACTAGATTAATTATTTTTAGCAGCTGGTGGAGAAAAAGATGAAAATTGTAGGGTTTATACGAAGTTGGAGATTCAATCATTCGTAACACCAATTTACCGTTATGTAAAATGATGGATCCTTGTTTTTTTTTTTTAAATATTGTTCCCCTTGAAAAATAAGAATAAACTTTTTTGTGTATTAACGAACAGAGTTACACGAGTATAAATATACTTGTATGACTTTCTAAGTTTAAGGAGTACAATTAGGAAACAAATCAACTAGCTCCTATATCTATGAAATTACAGCAAAAATAGAATATATGAAAATAATTGAAAATCTTCAATTACATGATTTAAATTAAACCAATTCTTAACAGTTAGAACTCCCTCCCTCACGTTGGAGCGTGAATATCAAGAATGTGCAACTTGCTTATTAAGTTCTTGAAGATATTTCCAACTAAAACTTTGGTGAAAACATCAGCCAACTGGATAGATGATGGAACAAACTTGGTAATAATCTCCCATGCTTGGATCTTTTCTCTCACAATCGAGTTCAATATGCTTAGCCACTATTTTGTTTGGATTAAAATTCAATTCAAATCTCAAGTTAAAGTCAACAATTAATTTTAGCCGCACATTTAATGAGACCCATAACTTTTCAACCACACATTTCATCAATTTTTATCAAAATTTACTAAAAATTCGATTTTAATCTCAACCAAACATGGACTCATATGTTCATGATACATTAGATTTGCTGCAATATGAAGAAATACTTGATTGTCACAAAATAATTTGACATGTCCCAGCAAAACTCACAAGTCACTAAACAAAAATCTTAGTCAACTGAGTTCACAAGTTGCAGCAGCCATTGACCTCTACTCCGAGAAAATCAACAAGTTGTACTTCGGTTGTTTGTAAGAGTTCACCTTAATTGTTTGTAAGCTCAGATTTTGTTACATAGGAAAATCAACACGTTGTACTCCAAGAAAACTAAATCGTCTAGAATCTCCAAAGTATATTTTTATCGTGATATAACAATACCAGCTTTTCTTGCCACTTCCAAACCAAGAAAATACTTTAAATAGTCGAGATCATTAATATGAAATTGTTGATGGAGGAAATTTTTGAGAACTTGAATAGCTTTTTCATCATTTCCTGTGATGGTCATATTATCCATGTATATGAGAACCAAAGTTAGACGACAATTTTTTTTTCCTCAAATAAAGAGTGGTCAGAATGAGATTGAGCAAAACCAACCTTTCTAATTGCTTCCAAAAACTTTGAAAACCAAATTTTGGGAGCTTTTTTAAGTCCATAGAGAGACTTGTGTAGTCGAAATACCAACTTCTCCCCTTGTCAAAAGAGGCGTAGTCACCATGAAGAAATGCATTATGGACATCCGTATGAAATAAAAGGCCAATTACCAAAGNTTATGGACATCCGTATGAAATAAAAGGCCAATTACCAAAGGTAGCTAAAGCAAGAAGATAGCCCATAGTGGTTACCTTAGCTACAAGGGCAAAAGTCTCGTGATTATCCAAACCCCCTTATTTATTGAAGCCATTGGCCACCAAATGTGCTTTTAACGTTCCACCATTCCATTTGAATTATATGTGATTAGAAAGACCCATTTGGCGGTTGTTCAGGTAGAAGGGAAACCAAAAACCAAGTATGTTGGTTATCTAGAGCTGTGAGCTCATGGTTCATGACATCACAGCATTTTGGGCTAGGACTGCCTGCTCATATGTGGTAGGTTCAAGAGTAATAGAAATGGTATTACCAAAAAATTTATGGGAAGAAGATAATGAGTCATAGGAAATAAACTTTGTTAAGGGATAATGAGTACTTGGTCGTGAAAAAGATGACATGCCTTGAGTTGTTGTAGAAGATAATGTACTAGCTTGACCACAATGTAATTTACGAAGAAGTAAAGCACATATGGTTGTCTTAGACGATCACTGCAATAAAGAATAGGGACAATAAGAAAGGAATTTGAGGAAGATGAAGAGATGACTGGAGATGTTGCCGGTGATGGCGAAGAATTAGATTGCAAATCTGTTAGGTTTGTAGTGTTGGCGATTATGTGGACAAAATGATTAATTTATAACGTATTGTAAAAGTCAAGGACTTATGGAGCAATTTGTACAAATTGGGTTATGAGCTTTAGGGTTCAAGCATGAAAATAGAAAAAACACGACATCGCATTTTTGCTAGCTTCTCGCCCAGTTGGCACTCGAGTGGCAAAAGTAAATTGCCTACCAACCCCCTATCTCCGCGCTCTCGCTCGAGCAACAGTGCATCGTTTGCCTGTCGTTGAGCCCTTGCTCGAGCGACAGATTGATCTGAAAACTCTAATTTGTTGTTTTGAAGTATTTCTTTCAGCTCATTCAACCTAATTACCCTCTCTTATAAATACCCAAACCTATGCACGAATTGTGTGGTAGTTGTTCATTGTGCTTATTCTCTAAACACATTCATATTATTCTTTGAAGATCCAAGAGCCTATTCATACATTGATTCTATCTTTTCTTCTTGAGATCATACAACCACATATTTGGGAAAAACATCAAACTCATTGAATCTGAAACACCACCTACTTTCTATCGGTCATATGAAGGTACTCTTTCAGTTGGATTTCATAAGTTTTGGAAGTTGGGAGAGGTTGGACTACAAGCGTAGAAAGAACACAATGCCTTGGAACAGGTTCTTAGAATTTCGCTGGGAAGAGATAATTGCAGAAGATCTTGAAGCAGACCTTGGAACAGACCTTAGAGTTAGCAGGAAATAGATTGGGAAGTGTAGTAGAGTTGGTTAGATAGCATCTGACTGTAACTCACTCCGTATTGTATATAGTGGATGTAACTGGCTTAGTTCCGGAGTTTTTACCTAGTTGTGGTTTCTCCTTCATCATATCGGTATTTATTATTATTTTTCTTAGTACTGTAGTATTCAAACATAAGATAATTGGACTTATATGCTTAATCATCTAGAAACAATTAAAAGTGACTTATTATTTTTGATTGATTAATTCCGCGCGTAGGGTCAAAACTAAAAATGGATAAGTAACAACCATTATAACTTAAAAGTCGTTAAATTGGTAATCCGTAAACTATTAAGTAGTATCCGGCGTGACATATGATTTTTCAATTGGTATCAGAGCCCAAATTTGTTCCTTGACCCATATTATCTAGATAAGTAATTTATTATCCGTCCCACCATATTTTGATGGCAGTAATTATGCCTACTGGAATGTTCAGATGAGAGCTTTTTTTAAAATTCATGGATGGGCGTATTTGACTTAGTGTTGTGAATGGTTAGGTTGTACCTAGTTCTACGGTTAATAATAAAGTAATATCCACTTCCATTTTAATTGGACTAGAGCGAATTTAGGTGAGTGTAACTGAAATAACAAAGCCTCACATACCCTATTCATTGCAGCATCCCCGAAAGAGTTTTGGCTGTGTCTATGTGTGAAGTAGCCAGAGATGTTTGAGATATTATACAAATCACACATGAGGGAACTCAACGGTTAAGAACTCTACATTGCAGATGTTGACCACTAGATTTGAAGATATTAGAATGAAAGAGAATGAGATCTTTGATGAATTCTATGTGAGCTTAAATGACATAGTAAATTCTAGCTTCAACATAGGTGAGAGAATCCCGAAGTCTAAGATAGTCAGAAAAATTCTTAGATCTCTATCATAAAGGTTTAGACCTAAAGTCACGATAATAGAAGAGAGTAAGGGCTTAGATTCCATTAAAATTGAAGAGTTGTTTGGATATCTCTAAACTTATGAACTTACATTAGGTAAACCTAAGATTGAGAAGTCAATTGCCTTGAACACCGTTAAAGATGAAGATTTTGACTCTACCCATTCAGATTCTCCTAACGAATAGGAGTTAGCATACTTTGCTAAAAAAATTCGAAAATGTTTAGGAATAAAAAGAAACCTAAAGAGAGACAGCGAGGTGATTTCAGTTAGTTTAGAAGGCGATCTCAATCTGTGAGATGTCATAACTGTCGATGTTCTGGCTACGTTAGAAGTGAGTGCCCTAACAGTAGGAAAAATTCGGATAAAGCTATGAATGATACTCTCATTGATGGCGTGTCTAACTCGAACAATCAGAGTGAGAAATCCACTAGTAAGGAAAGTGGAAAATATATTGCCTTTAGTACTAGAATTAGAAATGAATATGATAAGGGGACTGAGAAGGTTGATAAGGGGAGTAGTAGTGAGAATTCAAAAGAAGATTATGATAGTGAGGACAATTCTGATATTGAGGAAGATATTCATGAGGCTTATGGTAGAATCTATAAGAGCAATAAGATTCTAACAAAAAAATAAAGCCTTAAGTATGAGAGTTATGGAACTTGAGTCGGAAAATGAGAAACTCGTAGCGTACTTTCAGGAATCTACCTCAACCCTGAGCGAGTTGAAATCCATGAATGAATATTTAAATACTGAGGTTAGGAATCTTACTAGTGAACTTGAGAAGATCTCTAGGAGAGCTAATAAGCTGACGTTGAAAATGAAACCTTAGAAATCTATGTTAAAAATCTTCTGAGCGACACTTCTTGCCTTTTCTAGTGGTTTCATAAAATTAGATAACATTCTAGGAATAGACAAGCCTGCTAGTAATAAGGGATGTCTATGATATAATAAAAATGATCATAATGTCGCTAGTATGTTCAAGCTCACATTTGTTTCTCGTACTGACCAGTTTAAACATGTACCTAACCCTGAACCTTAGAATAAGGAATATGTAGGACTGAGGCCTACTAGACAACGTAGAACCCGCCAATGTAGGAATAGATATCAACGATCTCATAACTTTGGTCCTAATTTTATCCCTACATGATTTCATTGTGGTAAGTTAGGACACATAAGGCCTAAGTGTCGTCATTTCCTGAACAGAAATAGAAATCGGAACTTAAATAGAAATAAGAATTGGGAGTTTATTGGTTAAATTGATTTTCTTGCTAATTAGGTGAGTCAATTGACCAAGATAATAACTCAAATGACTGGAAATATTCCAGTCACTAGGCAAGTTATGGTGAAAAAAAGTGATCCAAAAAATTTTAAAATAGATCACGGTACTCTTAAAGGTAAGAGTATTTGTATACCTAACTAATTAGGTATTTTTGGCATCGTGTGACATTGATTTATGCATGCATTATATTTATTTATTTATTTTCTAAATAGAAAAATCATGCATATTTTTTATTTTTATTTTTTGTGTATTTGACATTTTTTTTTTGTGTTTGGTGCATTCGTGTTTTAAAATAAAAATAACAAAAATATGAAAAATTGAAAAATAAAAAATGCAGGAAATTATTTTTACTAGCATAATATATAATATATTTGAATTTGTTTGTTGTAATCAAGTATGAGTTTAATCGATGAGTTGTAACATAATTTTTATTGTTGGCTTATGTTATTATGGAGTACTTAGTATGGGTGTCTTCATGTATCATTTGCATTGCAAACACTATGATATTATTAGTGTGACTCAATCGCGTGTGTGAGATTTTGGTATGACAATCACATATTAGTAAGGTGACTTTAAACAAGAATTAACCTTATTTATTAGATATAAGCTCAAGTTTATCCCCGTTAATAAAAATCTCAATATCTTATATTCTTTTTCGGAGCTAGTTTGATTCGAGCAATTAAGTCAGCGGGGTTTCTTATAACTCGGTGCTTATGGTCAACTGATTTGGGTTAACCGACCTAAAGCTCGCTATAGGGATCATTTTAGTCGGTTAATGGAGAAAGACCGTACTTAAGATGTGAAAAATAATAATGAGGTTAAAATATTGAAAGATGTGAAAATAAAATGTACTCAAAGTTGGGGGGAAAAGAAAATATCCGTACAAAATGAGATTTTCTTTATAAGTTCTAATGTGATTTAAATTGTTTGACTTTCATAAGTAGAAGAATACACTTATTGGCAGTGATGTTTAACATATCATTTCTCATAAAATTAAGGTTTGAAATCCTACTTACAAAAGATTAGTGAAACTTTACATATATGGATTACTTATACAATTTACTCCATGTTAATTTGAACTAAGTATGTGGGAAGGTTTACTATACATTAATTATACTCGTGCATGCTAACAACTGTATTTTTGAGTTATTATATATTAATATTAAAAGTTTTTAATCAGTCCTTTCGTCATTTGTAACAAAAAAGGAAGAGTGGAGTAGTAAAGGTTTTGAATGGTAGTAAAGGTTTTGAATGAGAGAATTTAAAAATAGTAAAGGTTTTGTACAAATTGAGTTATGAGGTCTAGAGTTCAATCATGAAAAGAGGGAAAACAAGGTGCCGCATTTCGCTAGCTTCTCGTCTAGTTGGCACTCGAGCGGCAAAAGTAGATTGCCTATCGCACGCCTATCACCGAGCTCTCACTCGAGCAACAGTGCGTCGCTAGTCTGTCACTGAGCCCTCACACGAGCGACAGGTTGATCCGAAAAAATCTAATTTGCTATTTTGAAGTATTTTTTTAGCACATTCAACCTAATTACCCTCTCTTATAAATACCCAAACCTATGCACGAACTGTATGGTGGTTGTTCATTGTGCTTATTCTCTAAATACATTCATATTATTCTTTGAAGATCCAAGAGCTTATTCATACATTGATTTCATCTTTTTTTCTTGAGATCATATAATCACATATTTGGGAAAAACATCAACCACATACTTCTTATTGGTCATAGAAAGGTGCTCTCTCAGTTGGATTTCATAAGTTTCTGGAAGTTGAAAGAGGTCGGACTACAAGCGTAGGAAAAGCACAAGGCCTTAGAGAAGCTTCTTGAAATTTCGCTGGGAAGAGACAATTGTAAAAGATCTTGGAGCAGGTCTTGGAGGAGACCTTAAAGTTAGGAAGAAATAGATCGAGAAGTGTAGTGGAGTTGGCTAGATAGCATATGACTGTAACTCACTCTGTATTGTCTATAGTAGAGATAACTGGTTTGGTCTCGAAATTTTTACTAAGTTGGAATTTATTTGTCATCATATCGGTGTTTATTATTGTTTTCCTTATTATTGCGGTATTCAAGCAAGGATAATTGGACTTGTATGCTTAATCATCTAGAAATAATTAAAAGTGACTTGTTATTTTTGATTGATTAATTCCGCACGTAGGGTCAAAACTAAAAACGAATAAGTGACAATCATTCGATAACTTAAAAGTCGTTAAATTGGTAATCCGTGAACTGTTAAGTGGTATCCAATGCGACACACGATTTTTCAAGATCAAATGATGGAAATGGAGATGAAAGCTCACAAGATGAAGGAATAGAAGTTAGTGAGGGTAATGGTAAGTGAGAGTCTGTGTCACAAGTGCAATGAAGTATAGAAAATAATAGAATATTCTCATTTTATGTTTCAAAATTGGGATTAGAAAAAGGAAATGCATTCTCATGAAAGACTATATCACGACTGGAAAAAAAATTGGTGAGTGGCAAGATCATAAACAAGATAGATAGGCTTTTTGTCCTAGAGAATAACCAATAAATATACACAGGCAAGCACGAGGAGGAAATTTTGTTAATGGATGAAGATTTGTAACATAATAGAGGCATCCAAAGACTCGCAAATGTGTATAATTGGGAGGTTTGCTGTATAAAAGTTCGTATGGAGTTTTCTATTGTAATATTGGTGTAGGAAGCAGTAAGTAAACTTTCTTCCCAAAAACGTAAAGCAAGATTTGCATGAAATCTTAAAGCTCGAACAACATTAAGTAAATAACGATGTTTGAGTTTCCACAATACCATTTTGTTGAGGTGTAGATCAAGCTTTGAAACAAAATGCTAAGATTAGAAAAAAAAAATATTTCATCGAGGTTAATTCTAAGTCATTATTACTTCGTACACATTTAATTTGACTATTAAATTGAGTGTTTACATATGTAATGAATGATTTTAGCAGACTCTGAGTTTCAGCCCCTGTTTGATCAACATTATTTTTTTATTATCATTTTTCTACTCATTTTCAACCACACATTTTTCAATAAAATAATATTTTTCATCACATCAATAACTTTTCCTTCTTTTTCAACCACATATTCTCCATCAATTTATTATTCCAAAATACATTCTTTCCAAATAATGTGGCTCAAATACACTTTCATATTTGAATTTCATAAAAAATATCCATGTGAATTGAGTGTAATCATCAATAATAGTTAAAAAATAATTTGCACTCATTCAAGTTGCAATACAACAAGGTCCTCATATTAATCAGTGAATAAGATCAAAAGAATGCTTAGATTGAATTGACCTCTAAGGAAATGATAATCTTGTTTGTTTTGCTCGAGGACAAACTTCACATGAATGTTGAGAATCAAAATTAAAAGAAGGAATTAGTTTGCATAAAAATTGAAATAAAGCTTTAGAAGGATGTCCCAACCACTCATGTCAAGTGATAGTAGATGGAGTGGAGACATAATAAGTTACTTGTGTAGAATGGTGGCAACTTCGAGCGTGGCACAAGGTAGTATAATCCCTTATACTGCTTCCTCAGGTCAACCATCATCTTCGAAGATAGGTCCTGTAAAATACAAAAATAAGAAAAAAAAATTGTATGGAACAGCTTAGAGCATATGTAAGTTGACTAACAGAAAGAAGATTGACATGAAAAGAAGGGTCCAAGTACATCTTTAACATGTAAATTATGAGAAAGATAAATAGAGCCAACACTCATGATCTTTAACTAAGAACCATTTGATAAGGAAACATGTGAAGACGTAACAGTGTCAGTGGTTATTGAAGAGGCTATATGATGTTTAGCACCACTATATATAATCTAGTTAACAGATTTGGAAAGATGTAAAATGAATGAAGAACAAAAACGCGTCGAAATACCTGTATAAAATGCGCAAGGAGGATGTTTACCATTTCGGAGGAAGGCCTAGATTTGAGAAAACTCCTCAAAGGTGAATTGAAGTGACTGATCAGGTGTTCTGTTGTAATATGAGTAGGCTTAGTGCTTGTTTGGTTAACAACAACTTTTTTATTTTGATTTGGAGGTTGAACATCTTTTGAAGATTATGGCCAACGAGAAATCAAATCAAATAGTAGCACCTTTCAACTATATGAGTGGTGCCATCACAGTAAGTGCACATAGCGACTTTCTAGACCCTTGAAGTTTTGAGGAAGAGGATGTCCGCTTGGCCTCACGTTGGTTATCATAGTTTTACTATTAGAAATTGGGCTGAGATTTGACACTCATAGCATGAATTTGATCTGCTTCCTTTATGTTCAACTAGTGCTCTTTCCTTTTCTTATTCATAGAGAAGAGAATAAGCTTTCTTTACGGTAGGCAAAGGTTGCATCAACATAATATGCCCACTCACAGCAGAATATGACTCATTCAATACCTTATGAAATTGTCTTAGCCTGACATTTTCTTCTTTTTCATTGAAATGTTCTAGTCCTCCACAAGTAAAAGTAATAGAAGGACTTCAAATCTTCAATTCATCCCACAATTCTCCTACTTAGTATAATAAGTGAAAATGGATTCTAGATTTTGTTTCAACTCAACAATAGATCGTTGAAGTTGATAGTGATTAGAAAAATCACATTGTGAGAAACATTCTTCCAGATCTGTCCAGATTTCAGAATGTGTCTCAACATAGATGACGCTATTGGCAAGGTCTTGACTCAATGAATTGAAGATCCAAGAAAGAACCATATCATTACAAAGTTGCCATGCTTGATGTTTAAAATCATTGTCACTTGGTGTATGTATGGTTCCTTTGATGAATCCGAGTTTGTTTTTAGCACTAAGACTCACCGACTTCAATCGTCTCCTCATAGTAAATGGTTCCATCTAAGACTTTTGGAACAAGAATCATTCCCGTATGATCTCAGGCATGAATGAAAATAGGATCAGATGGATCTATATTGAGGATAGACATGGTAAGACGACACTATTGGAACTGGTATCCTCTACACTTTTGGAACCAGTATCTTCTACGGACATAACGCAAAAATTTTAGGATCAATGCTCTGATACCATGAAAAATAAGTATAAGATTTTCTGTGTATTATAAAACAAAGTTACACGAGAATATATATACTTGCAAGACTTCCTAAGTTTAAGGAGTACAATTAGCGGAGAGGTGAAATCAATGTTCCTTCAAAGAAGAAGATGAAGCTCTGTTTGGCCTCCAATTTTTTTGGGAAAATGTGTTTTGGAATATTGATTTTTTTTAAAAGAATGCGTAGTTAAAAA
>CAIGRB010139219.1:7895-23533 GCA_903798255.1 Fraxinus quadrangulata | reverse complement strand
TTTGAGTATTAATACTTAGCCACTATTTGTCTACGATTACTCTAAAACTTAGTTTTCTACAGTAAGATTCTCCACCACACATTCACCCAATAAAATATTCTACACACAAATCAATAAAGTTACTTTAAATTTCAACCACGCATTCTCCAAAAAATACTATTGAAGTTTTTGTCAAATATGTGAGATGAATGCTAAGACTTTGAATCCCTCTTGTTAATCCATTTTTAATGCAATTAAATATCATGAAAATATGTTCTTATTCATGTTGATCAATGTTCCTAAATTAATTAAAAGCATCTCTCGATGTCAATTGAATATATTCCTTTATGTGGCTTCCTATATCTATTTGAAAGATTCAAATATGAAAAAATGCATTAAAAAGCTAGAACACCTATAGAAATCATGCAAAGTATAACAGTATATCTATATCTCGTATCTGACTTTACAAAGATTGTTATAGGTGCTATCTATTCTATTATTTCTCTCGAAATCAATAAAATTCACATTCAAGATAATTGGTGATCAAGCAATTGAAAATGCTGAAACTAAATAACAACCATCAATAAATTCACATGTATTGGACGTCAAAATACTTATTTTATATTAAAAAATTTATAACAAGTGTTCATTTATATCCTGGCAACTATAAATTTAGCATAGCATATGAAAAATATAAGAAAACATATTAATTCTATAAAAGATCACCGGGATTATGAATTTGTTCAATAACGAAGAATAATCTTGATATTCTTTAATTTCTTTAATGGAATCTTGATGAATATTTAATTGTGTCTTCAATTCTTTGCCCAAAAACTGGATGAAATCTTCAATTCATTTAGTTCTTGTACTTGCCCCTTGATTGTGTTTCACAATATTGTCAATTTGTCTCTCCTTTAGTGTATGAATTGATAGAATTGTGGATGTAATATGTGTATGAATGATGTAGGAGATGTTGATCTATGAATCAATATATCTCCACTTGTTTTGATTATAAACCGGTCGACCGATTGATCAACCGAAGTGTCAGCCGAAACTCCAACGGTTTGAATTTTACAATGACTATATTCACACTTCGGTTGACCAAAATTGATTAATCGAAACTTCCTAATTTTCAATCCTTTGATCTATAAATAGCCATCTCTTTT
This sequence comes from Fraxinus quadrangulata, assembly GCA_903798255.1. Classification (NCBI taxonomy): domain Eukaryota; kingdom Viridiplantae; phylum Streptophyta; class Magnoliopsida; order Lamiales; family Oleaceae; genus Fraxinus; species Fraxinus quadrangulata. The sequence goes on along the minus strand of CAIGRB010139219.1, from coordinate 22,388 downwards.
ACATTCAATTTTAACCAATTACAAGAGCAATTAAGAGAGTACATTTATTGAAAATCATTAAACTTACTTAAGTATATATCATGTTTCATTTACTACAAAGAATCTCTTGATTGATAAAACTAGTTTCATCTATTTCATCAAAAATTCTATCTTGCAAGAAAATTTATCAATCTCATTTCAATTCTAGATAAAGATTTTCTTTACCAACACTTATATTGAAGTGTAAATCTCTCTTCATACTTAACTTGTATTATTTGTTAAGAGAGATTATAGGTTGAAAACTTTGATACAAAGATATAAACTATTTCATTATCTATCATTCATCAAAGTTTACAACATAAACACTTGAGCTTTATCATTTGCTATCTATTGAAGTGTTATCCTAACTCTCTAAATACTTGACGTGATAATATCATTTGTTAAGAGAGTTCTTTCAATTGTAAAACTATTATTCATACTTTGGTGGTTTCGAGAGCCTTGTGAAAACTCGATCGTTGTTAAGGATAGGTGCTCCTTGTTGTAAGTCACCTAAGGATAAGTGTTCCTTCTTGTAAGTCGCTTAAAGATAAGTACTCCTTGTTGTAAGTCACTTAAAGATAAGTGCTCATTGTTGTAAGTCACTTAAGAATTGATACTCATTGTTTGTAAGTTACCATTATAGTGTATTTGGCCTTACTCGTGACGGAGAGTTTGGTAACGGAGATGTAGAATACATTGTATATCGAATTCCATTAAATTTGCTTGTCATCTTTACATTATTGCACTTTACTTTAAATTACTGTTTACATTGTGCTATATCTACTTAAGTGACAATACTTGAATTAAGTTATCGAATTTCCATATTTACTTCTCTTATTACACTTTGAGTTTATATCTTGTGTATTAAATAATTTTGAAACTAATTGTAGAAAAAGTTTCAAAAATCAATTCACCCCCTCTTGGTTAGTTATTCTTGGGTTATCAGAAGAGGTGTCTCTAATGTATTATGTTGTTAGATATTTTTAGGAGTCGAAAATTGGTTGAAAATTAAATCCAAATTAGTTTCCAAAGAGTTCCAATTAAATAAGAAAAGTTGCATCCGCGCTCACATTTTTATGTCTCTACACAACAATCAATATTTTGTTCATAACCTTCTCTCCAATATATGATTGAGTCGATTCAAAGTACATTATAAAGTTAACACAAAGGGCTACACTATTTATAGAAATAGAGATTTTCCAATTCGGATGTTTACTATGCTAAAAATGGATTTCAATCTTTGACTAAAAATTTGGAACATAACTTGTACGATTGCAAATTGATTTGTAATAATATTTTAATTATATTCTATTCCTTTTTGACTTCTAATTCCATCTAATTGTCTCCTAGCAATCTTCAAAAATATTGTCTTGTGATCCGAATCAACTATTAGATATTTACAATTTAGTCCTCAAACTTTGGACTTCGCTATTTTTCACCCTTTTTCATTTCTTTCTTTCAATTCAGATTCCAATCATCGAGTTTTATCTAATAAACGAAATGTACAATAAATTAGGCTCTAATTGCTCAAAAGAACTATTAAATGTCTATATTTTCGGGTTCAAATAGGTGTATATAATATACTTATCAAACACCCTCAAACATATTTGTTTGTCCTCAAATAAAATCATAACCTAACTTAACAAACACACAAACATGCAAAATGTTTTGGTTAGATAACCTATCATTTTGTCTTTGGATTGGAATAATTGTATTAGATCTATAAATAGTTTCAAGGTTACAATACCAAAATCAATATCCACTTCTCCAATACAAAATCAACGTATGTGTGTGAAGAATTAAGTAGACATCAATGAATTTACAAGTTGTTCTAATTCTCGACCTTTTGTGGTCAAATATGTCATTTCATCACTCGTAAGATTCATGCTCTCTCAAACTTGTTCTTTTTTTCTCTTTTCCCAGTGTATGATTTTTGGTAGAATCATTATACTATCTCCTCACCTTCTATAGTTTAGATGGATCTCACTAATTGCAAGTCAATACTTTAACAAATAAGGATTTTTCAAATTTTGATTGTTGCCTCCAAGACTCAACTAAGTTAATAATCCCTTGTTGAAGATCTAATTCTTTCAAATAACTATTTGAGATTTAATTAAGACATGTAGTACGTAAATACTTTATTTTTTTTTATCTTATGTTATCTCCATTAAGCTTACTAAATGATCCTTATAGCGAGTTTTAGGCCGATAACTCCCAAATCAAATAAGCATATGGCAAATTTTAGATATCCTAACATGCTTAATTACTCGAGTCACAAATGATACAAAGAAATGTTTCACAATGATATAGCTTTTTTTTCTCTCTTTTTTTTTTTTTTTGCCATGATTAATGCAATACCCCTCATTAAATACTCATTCTCAAAAATTGACCCATAACTTAAAATTTTTCCCCAAATTCAGACTTAATGCAAGTGTGTAGATAATATCAAGTTTTGTATGGTTAAATATCAATTAATCTAAGCATATAACTTATTCATATTTCATAAATTAACTTGTAACTTCAAAAATATTCATCATTGTCAGTTAGACTATCTAACTCATATAAGCATACAACATAAAACAAGAAAATATTTTTTCGAAATTTCTCAAATTTTTCAATTTTTATTTTATTTTATTTTATTTTTCTCGTGTATACTAAAACAATAACAATAAACACATGCAAGGTAAAAACTCAATGTTTTTTTACCCCTGAACTTAAAGTATACAATGTTTCAATGTCTTAAAGTATAAGTACACATATAAAGGGGCAAGGAAGAAAAGGAAAACGGTACTTCCCAAATTTTATGTCTGATATTTTTGAAGTAGCTTGTTGAAACAATGCATTCCATTCATCAAATCTCTATGCTCCTTCCGCTTGATATACAAGCACTTGTCAAGGGTGAAAGAAAATAATTACAAAATTCAAAAGGTATTAAAAAATGTAACGTGTATGATAACTAGTTTTTTTAACGTCCTTGGAACCTTGAAGTGCATGCCACATGATTTTTCTACTATTTTTTACTCAAATAAATTATTCTCTTATCTAAGCTAAGTGTCGATTTGATAACCTATTTATTGAAACGAAACGTTTCTACAATTAATGTAATCTAAGAATTACATGCAATGCACATACAGAAAGCATAATAAATAAAATGGTAAGAGGGTTGCCTCCCAATAAGCGCTTAATTTATAGTTTTTAGCTAGACTTTGCAGCTTGATTCAATCATGATGCTTCAAATAGGAGTTTTTCGTCCTTGCACTCCTTGCAACTTCTAGCCTTGCGTCTTCTTTTTACTCTCCAAACTATGAACTCTTCATTCTCATCTTGACCAAGAATTACACCAACTTTAGGTTTTTTTTTTCTTTTGGGGCTGTGTTGAACATCTTCATCAATACACTTGCATTCCTTGAGGTTTGTTGGTTGGTTGGTTAGATCATGTAATTAAAAAACTTCTTGATCATCATCCGTCCTCAAAGTCAACCCACATTTCTCCATGTCAATCAAGGTTCAACTGTTGATAGGAAGGGTCGACCCAAGATTATTGAGATATTTCGATCTTCTTCTATGTCAAGAATAAAGAAGTCCACTGCAATATCAATTTTTCAACTTTGACGAGTATATTCTCAACCTTGCCTCTTGGATATTTGATGCTTCCATCTACTAGCTATAGTGAAACATTTGTTGCTTTGACTTCTCCTATAGACACATAAGAGCACTAAGTTAACACTTGCACCTGTATCACATAAAGCATAAAAAGAAAAATCTCTGCCTAGTAAAATAGGCAAAGTGAAACTCCCTGAATCCTTGAGTTTGGAAGGCAATTTCTTTTGCAGCCTTACACTACTTTCTTCTGTCAATGCAACTCTTCAAATTATGAAAGCTTTTTTTTTTTTAAATATCATGTCTTTCAAAAATCTTGCATAACTCAGGATTTGTCTGATTGCATTGATGAATGGTAAGTTGACATGGAGCTTTTTTAGCATATATAGGAATTTCTCAAATTTTCCTTCTAACTTCCTTTTCTGCAATCTCTGTGGAAAGGGAACATGAGGCACCTGAGTCCTTATAGGAACGATTGCCTTAACTTGTTGGACTGTCTGACTTCTGATCTGAAGTTATTTTTGTTAATTGTCCAACCTGAACCACGTGTTCCTCATCTGTGGAAGGTATATTTTCATGTTTCTTAATTGTAATTTTTGGATGTTGAACCCCACTTCGAGTAATAATTGCCTTAATCTTCCGTTCTTCACAACTCTCACTATTATTACCTTCTGTTTGGGATTTGTCACAGTGTTACTTGGTAGGATCCATGTCTATCTTTCTGAAAGTACTTTTGCTATTTGCCCTATCTAATTTTTCAAATTTTGTATAGCAGCCCCTTGAACTTGAAAACTTTTCTCGGTCTCTTGCATGAACTTAATTGATGTTTCAGCTATTCTTGTCATTGTTTCAGTTCAATTTGCTAAACGTTTCTTCCCATTCAGACTTCTTTTCTAGCTATTGAAAATCGAGTGGTGAATTTTGCTATAATGTACACTAAGCTCTCTAATTATTACTCCAAGAAAAATTGTGATGATTTTTCCAACTTGGATTGTGTGAAATAGAGTAGGGATTTTTTTGCTACTTCTTGAAATTTTGCATATAATTTACATCCTCAACTGATTGAGCAAAAAGACTCCACACATTACAATTCATACTCTCATGGTTTCCTGCAATGCTTACCTTTTGGTCTGACTGCTTGAACTAGATTCATCTGATCTACCTTCTGAGCTAATGCTGCAAACTGTGTTGAGATCACTGTTAGTGAGTTAACTTCATAGATTCCAGTAGCTTTCTTCCCACTTGATCTTTTTGATGGCTTAAGTACACTAGTGAGTGCAAGATCTTCACTGATCTGATAGACTTGATACACTATTCTTTTTGTTATCGAACCATCACATGTAGAGTCAACATTCGCCCTGCTTGTCAAATTCAGCTCAATGTAGAAATACCGCACATAGAACCACTTTTGCAACCATACTGTGGACACTGATGCAGCAACCCTTTGCACATTTCCCAAGCTTCATAGTAGCACTCCAAGTCAAGCTGAGAGAATGTAATGATTTCATCTCTCAACTTAGCAATCATTTTAGGTGGGAGATATTTGTTCAAGAATTTCTAGCTCAGACTGTTCTAGCTGGTGATGCCGTGAGGTGGAAAAGTATTTAATCATTCCCTGGGCGAGTCTCTTAAAGTGTAAGGGAAGAGGCTCAGGCGGATTGCTTCACCTGAAACCCTCGAATATTAGATTGTTGCACATATGTCGAAAAATCTTGAGATATGAATATTGAGATTTTCAGTACCTCTCATAAAAAATTGTAGTGCATTTTGGAACATATTGAGCACATTTGTTTTGAAGTGGAAATTTGCCTGGCCAAATGTCAAATATAAAATGCTAGATTGACTTTCCACAACCTGTGGAACCATGTACTCTCCCATCAACCTCGCGTTTTCATTACAGTAAGTTACAACCGGATGTGCTGCATTTATATTCAATTCAACGGCCACTTGATTTTGTATCTTTTCTGTCATTGATTCTGCTTGCTTTTTAGGTGTGCTTCTAATTGTTCTCGTCTCCTAAATCTGAATGTTTGCTCAATTTTCGGATCAAATTGAACAAGATCATATCTCGAACATTGCATAAAAGACCCTGAAAAAGAAAAATAGAAAATACTGTAATATTTTTCTAATTTATGAAACTAACTAACAAAGCAATAAAAATTCAAATTAAATCTAGAATTATGTGAAACTAAATGGCATTGAAACTCAATAACAACCATCCATAAATTCACAAATATTATACGTCAAAATACTTATTTTATATTAAAAACTTCATATCAAGGATTCATTTACATCCTATCAAATATAAATTTAGCCTAGCATATAGAAAGTACAAGATAACATATTCATTCTACAGAACATCACCCGGATTCTGAATTTGATGAGTAACAAAGTATAACCATGATGTTCTTCAATTTTTTCAATGAAATCTTGATTAATCATCAATTTTTTTTTTTCAATTCTTTACCCAAAAATCAGCTGAATTCTTCAATAGATTTAGTTCTTGTACTTGCCCCCTTAATTATATCTCACAATATTATTAATTTGCCTTTCCTTTGGTGTATGAATTGATGGAATTATAGATGTAATATGTGTATGAATGATGTGGGAGAGGTATCTCTAAGGTATTATGTTGTTAGGTATTTATAGGAGTCGAAAAGTGATTGAAAATCACGTCGAATTTGGTTTTCAAAAGAGTTTCAATCGAATAAGAAAAATTACCTTTGCGCGAGTATATTTTTATCTCTACACAGTGGTCAGTATTTTGATAACAACTTTCTCTTTCGATATCTGATCGAGACGATTCATACTGCATTGGAAATTTAACTCAAAGGTCTACAACTTTGCAGAAAATATCAGTTTTTCAGTTCGAACGTTTACGATGCCAAAAATGGGTCTAAATCTTGGACTAAAAATTTGGAATATAAGTTATGCAATTAAAAATTGATGTGTAGTATTTTGATCATATTTCATTCATTTTTGACTTCTCATTCCATCCAATTGTCTCTTCATAATCTTCAAAGTATCATGTTGTGGTCCGAATCAAATTTTGGATATTTTCAATTTGGTCCTCAAACTTTGGACTCCGCTCTTTTTCGTCGTTTTCACTTCTTTCTTTCAATTCTACTTCCAATCATCGAGTTTTACCTAATAAACGAAATATACAATAAATTAAGCTATAATTGCTCAAAAGAACTATTAAATATATACTTTAGGTCCAAATAAGTGTATAAGATACACTTATCAAATCTCCAAAAGAAATCCAGAAGGCAACAATAAATGGAGGTACATCTTTTCAAATTCCAAGAAAAAATCCAGATGGATAGTAGATACCAGAACAATATAACAACTTAATTCTAGTGATTATAGTTTTACAATAATCTCCACTACAAATCACCTCAAATGATGATTTTATTTACGTTACTAGTGTCTAAAATAATTTTATTCAATAAGCTTTCCTCAGTAGAATTTTTACTTCAATTTTTCCCAATGGTTGTAGGTTGTTTGCGGTGGTGCTAGTGGCGATTGTGATGTGGTGGTGTGGGTGGGTGGGGCGATTGCGGGTGTGGTGCGGTAGGTAGATTTTGGTTAAGGTGTCGTAGAATGGGTTGTTGAATGGGGAAGTAGGGGTTGGGAAGAAGATGATTATTTTCAAATCTCTCTCTCTCTCTCTATCTTTATCATTATTAATATGGAATAATGTAAAATTGTTATTTCACCCCCTTTAAAAGTAGTCATATTTTGGTTAGATCGTTGACTTTTGGTCAACTAGACAATTTTCTTCATTAATCCATGTGCCAGGACTAGTCTGGGACTATACATAGCACAAATGAAAGGTTCAAATTGAAGTCTGTAAAAGAGGGAAAGATTTGGGATTGCTGTGCAATTATCACTAGATTTAAACTAGAATCATGTGTAGTATTTAGTTTTCAAATGGAGGTGATTTTTGAAAATTACTTTTCTTAACAATTGTATTTTACCACACTCATATTATATTGAGAAGTGGACCTTAGCCTCCCAATAAATTTAGTCTAAGTTCTTCGTGTAACAAAATCATGAGCGTATAAGAGACGAAGGACCAAAAGTTGAAAAAGGAAGAAGAAAACTTAGTATGCTCCATTAATAGATATAAACACATAAAAAATGAGATTAAAAAGAGTAGGAAGAGACTAGGACCTTGTTTGATCTCCATTTTTTTTTCAAAATACATTTTTTCTCTCTTATTTTCAACCACACATTTTTCAATAAAATAATATTACACACAACCCAAAAACTTTTCCTTCAATTATGTATGTCTATCTTACTTGATAGGAATAAAAGATATGAGATTATATGGTACAATATGAATTAGCAATCACAATACAAGAAAAAATATAGAAATTGGCAAAGGAATAGAGAATTTATTATAAAGGAGAAAGATTACAAAGATTGTGTATTTAAAATAATTCTTATGAAGTCTAACTTATTCTAACTATGAAGAAAAGCCAACCATATATAGGGATACTTGTTAAACTTTGATAATAGTCCTAAACATGGAAATAACATAGGAAATCTCGTAGAATAAAGAAAACAACCCTGGGCTAGACAAGCGTGGCGCTCGAGCACAAGGCTCGCGGTAAACAAGTAGCAGGTGGCCAAATGAGCGCCAGACTTGCAGTAGCTCTCTGCTAAAAATTCCATCCCGCCACTCAAGCGGTAAGCTAGTGACGATGCAACATATTTTGACCTCTTCAAAGTCCAATTCAACAACTTCACAAATACTCAACGAAATTCAGGTCAAACTTTAACAAATCTTCACCTTGAACCAAAGTTTGATGCAATAAATAAACTTCAAAAGTCTCCACTTGGAGACAGATTCCATTGCAAGGCAAAAACTGAACTCTTCAACAAAAACATCGACCGAACTCTCCGATGAACAAAATTGTCAACCTCTTTCACAAAATCCAATTAGGATAGATGAATCCAAACATTGCTCAGCAGAATTACCTCAAGGATCCCAAAATTTGCGATAATTATCAGCATGAGCAACAAAATCACAGAATAAATCAACAATCCCCAAACAGGATAAAACTATGCCCTGAAACAGATTTAACACCACAAAATGATTTTGTATAAAGTTCTTTGTTTTACTCAACACCTTCAATTATACTTAAAGTATACATAACTAATTTAACATCCGTGTACCTATGTGGAGGCTTAATATTTCTTGTGAGTCTGTCTCTAGCATTTGAATATGATGGCACAATTGGTGGCGGCGACAAAGTGGCATTATCCATTACTTCTAAATTTGAATGAGATTTATTCTTCAACATGGATCCCAAACCAAACTCCAATGATACTGTACCAAATTGAATATCCACCAAAGTACTAAACCTCTGCTCATTGATTTTCAAAGATTCTGCACAACCTTGCAAGACAAACAATTGGGACCTTCGCTACCCTTCCAACACAACATGGACACTTTTACAAACTTTCAAGACTCAACATTCATCAGTGAACTTGTACCATTTTGAATCGAGAGTATTCAACGAGATAAGATTTCTCTTCAAATCTGGAATGTGTCTTACCTCATCTAGTGTTCTAACTGTCGCATCTAACATGTTCAGTCTGACCCTTCTAATACCAACTAACTTACAGGGTGTGTTGTTTTCCATAACCATGACACCTTTCGAAACTTCTTCATATGTCGAAAATGAATCCCGATTGGAACACATATGAAAAGTTCAAGTTGTATCAAGAATTCAATCTTCGTCGGGTTTAGAATCGCCGTCGAAAATAACCAAAAGTTCTCAATCACCAAATAGTTCTCTACAATATTTGCTTCCCCTGAAGTATCTGGTTGTTTTCCTTCTGATTTGCACCCAATTGTTCTTTATTCTACAACTTGTAGCAATCATTCTTAATGTGTCCATGTTTTTTGCAATAGTTACAAATTTAATTATTGAAGTTAGACTTCAATCTTCTCCTCTCATAACCAACATGAACAACAAGGTGATTCTTCTAAGTCTCAGATTAAAAAGATGCTTCATCTTCTCTTTTGAAAATAAAACATCATAAACTTCTCAACGGTGAGAATATCACAAATATATAGTATCAATTTTTAAATGACATATATAAAGTGGACAACGATCACAATAAAAATTGAACCCAAATTCTTTTCATCATACTTAACTTCCAATGTTTTCAAATCAGCAATAATTGTTTTAAAGACAACAAGGTGATTTTCTAAGGATCTACTTTTTGTCATACGATGAGGATACAAATGCTGCTTCAGGTACAATTTGCTAGTTAGACTTTTAGCTATGCACAATTATTCTAACTTCAACCATAATATAGCTACGGTTTTCTCCTTCAAAACATCCTAAAGAATATTATTCGAAAGATGAAGATGAATTGGTGAAAGGGCCTTTTGATCCCTTTGTTGTTTCTCTTTTGGCGTCCAAGTTGTGAGCATCTTGTCAAATTTCAACAACGCATCATCCAAATCTATCTGAGCAAGAACTGTTCGCATCTTCACCTGCCAATGAGAATCTGGTGTCGCGAACCAAAAGCGAAATATCATACATCAGGTTGCCATCAAGAACAAACCTCGAACAAATCAAACCTTAAGCTCTGAAACCATTTGTCAAATCCAAACGAAAATTATGTATGCTGATATCACTTGTTAGGAATAGAAGAAACAATATTATATGACCAAATATGAAATAGTACTCACGACACAAGAAGAATACAAAAAATTAGCAGAGAAATGAATAATTTATTATGATGGAAAAAGAATTACAAAGAATATGTGTTTATCACAACTCTAATGAAGTTTAACTTATTCTAACTATAGAGAAGAACCAACTATACATAGGGGTACACGTCAAAGCCTGGTAGTAGTCTTTAAGATGAAAATAATATTAAAAAATTGCATGGATTAAAGAAAACATTCTTGGGCCGGACAAGCACGGCGCTCAAGTGCTAGACTCGTGGTAAGCGAGCAGTAGGTTGCCGCTCGAGCGCCAAGCGGGTGGCAACTCTCTACTGAGAATTTTGTCTCGTCACTTGAGCGAGAACTGTTCACATCTTCACCTACTACAATAAGAATCTAGTGCTGTAATCCAAAAATGAAATATTATACTTTATGGTTGTTATCAGGAACAAACCTCAAACAAATCAAACCTTAAAATCTGATACCACTTCTCAAATCCAAACAATAATTATGTATGTTGATACCACTTGCTAAGAATAGAATAAACGAGATTATATGGCAAAATAATAAGTAACAATCACTATACAAGAAGAATACAAGAAATTAGCATAAGAATGGATAATTTATTATAAAGGAGAAAGAATTATGAAGATTGTGTGTTTATCACAATTCTAATGAAGTCTAACTTATTTTAACTATAGAAAAGAGCCAACTATACATAGGGGTACACGTCAAAGCCTGGTAGTAGTCTTTAAGATGAAAATAATATTAAAAAATTGCATGGATTAAAGAAAACATTCTTGGGCCGGACAAGCACGGCGCTTGAGCACTAGACTCGTGGTAAGTGAGCAGCAAGTGCGTCGGTCGAGTGCCAAGCGAGCGGCAGCTCTCTACTAAAAATTCTGTCTTGTCGCTTGAGCGGTAAGCTAGCGGCCAACTAGCGGCAATGCTGTGTATTTCCCTCCTTAGTTCATATTTTTTGACTCTTACAAAGCCCAATTCAACAAATACACAAATACCTAATGGAATTTGGACCAAACCTTAACATATTTAAATCTACTTTTATCCTTTAATGCCATTAAAGGCTATCCCCTACTACGTTTTTAATTAGAATATACGATGAATTTTGTAAATATAGTATTTAACATTATTTTGGAGGTCACGAGTAATATTTTTCGTAAATGAAGGGTGTAAAACAAAATTTCTCTCTCTACACATTTCATTCTAATTTCTAAGCATTCACCATTTTACGTATACACCATACAATTAAGTTTTTACTATTTCGTTATGAGGAGTCTTGACCAAAGAAATGCATTTTTTTAAGTGTGAAGAGTCATTTGAGATACTTATAGTTTCACTTAGGTTATTGTATTTTAGAAGGGACAATGGTTATGTACTTTTTGTCACATTGGTTCATTGAAATCATAATGTCGCAAAAAGGTTTGAATGTTATACTGAATGAGATACCCATATTGCAGCCTAATTGTCTGTGTCTTGTCTTATAAATTTATTTATTATTATTATCTTGTTTATCAATCTCATATGGAAATTGAGGAAGACAATATTCACTTATGTTGTAAAACAAACAAGATACCAAAATAACTCTGATACAACTTGTTATGAAACCAAACCATCGGATTGAAATGTTGAAATTATATGGCAAATAATGAAATATTAGATCAAGCAAAAAAATAATAAAAACAAGAAATATAGCAGATGAATTAAGGGATTTTATGAACTCAAGAATAATGGAGAAGAGAGAAAATTACAATGGATCTTATAATTCTAGTAATATATTTTCTTACACTTATAAAATTGTATAGAAGAGCCTAATATTTATAGGAAATATGTAGGGGATGTCCAAACCCTCTAGTAGAGTTGTTGATGAATTACAATGCCAAAATTGAGTCCAAAACAAAGTAGGAATGAAAAATAGGGAAAAACCCTAACATAACAGACGGCACCTACCTCCGGGCGCCACATCGCCGGGCAATATGCCCGAATTTTTTTTTTTTTTGCTCCAAGTTGTTTTCTTCATCCTGAACTCTTATTCAAGTCCAATACCAATTTCCAACTCCCAATAGGCTTCCAAAATAGAACTTCAACTTGACATAAGGCTCCAATAGCGTTCCAAACTTGAATTCTCCTTAATCTGCACTTCAATTAGATTTCTTCAATACTTCAAACACTTCAACAAAGGAATTCGGGTCACACCCAAATTTCAACAATCTCCACCTTGACACGAATTTCATTTAAGGAATGAACTGGCCTTTTCAATAATAACCAAAAATTAATTTCTTCAACAAAACACAATACGCCATCTATTCCAATGAATCTAAGCACTACTTGCAGAATTATCTCTGATTCCTAAAAAAATCATAATAATTTTAAAATTCGCCAAATTGGGCTGTAACACATCCCAAAACAAAATCAAACCCAAATGCTTGTAAAGAAGGCTCATTGCTAGATTGTACACCTCCTACTCCACTTAAAGCATTCTCAACAAAATCAACATCGCATACCTTGTTCCACTGGGTCCGTCTCTAGCAATTGAATACAATGGCACCATAGGTGATGCTGGAAAAACGACATTATCCATATCTCCTGAACTCCATTGAACAGTATTCTTCAAATTCGACCATTTACGAGCTCTTAAAGGTATTGTACCAAATTGAATATCTACCACGGTACAGAACCTGTGCTGATTGACTCTTCTAGTTTTCTGCACGACCTTGCAAGATATATAACTAAGACATTTTCTGTCCTTCCAATACAACCTGGGCACCCTTACATACACAAAGAACTCATAACCTTTTGAATCAAGGATAGACAACGAGATGAGATTCTTCTTCAAATTTGGAACATGTCGAACGCGGTCAAATGTTCTAATTGTTCTACCCAAAAGCTTCAATCTGACTGTACCAATTCCAGCAATCCGACAAGGTGCGTTATTTTCCATAACCACGACACCTTTGAAAACAGTTTCATATGTAGTAAACAAGTCCTTATTAAGACACATATGAAACACACATGCTGAAACAAGAATCCAATTCTCATCTGGTTTAGACTTGACGTCAAAAATACCTAAGATATCTCTATCAATCTTCTCCGTGAGGTCTGCTTCACCCGAAGTATCTAATTGCTTCCCATATCGACTTACATCCAACCTTTCTTTATTTTGCAATTTGTAGCAATCCTTATTCAAGTTCACTTCTTCTTACAGAAGTTACAAATCTGATTACTGAACTTAAACTTCGATCTGTCCAGAATCACCATGAGCAACTAGGTCTTCTCCATCTTTGGCATCTAAAACCAGATGCTTCATCTTCTCTTTTGAAAATGAAGAATCATACACCTCTTCAATGGAGAGAGTATCACGACTATACAAGATCGTGTCTCTAAATAAAGAAAACGAAGCGGGAAACAAACACAATAAGATCAAGGCCAAATCTTCTTCATCATATTTTACTTCCAAAGTTTCCAAATCAACGACGATCTATTTAAATACAATTAGGTGATCCTCATTCTACCATTCGATGAGAGTATAAACGCTGCTTGAGATGCAACTTACTTGTAAGACTTTTAGTCATGCACAATTGCTCTAATTTCAACCATAAAGCAGCCACTGAACCCTCCTTCAAAACGTCCTGAAGAATGATATTCGATAGATGAAGATAGATGTGACAAACTGCATTCTTATCTTTTCGTAATTTCTATTCCGCGGTCAAAGTTGTGGGCATCTTGTCAATTCCCAACAACGCATCATCCAAATCCAACTGTGCGAGTACTGTACGCATCTTAACCTGCCATAGCGAAAATCTAGTGCTCCGATCCAAAAGCGAAATGTCATACTTCATGGAAGCCATCATGAACAAAAAACTTCGAACGAATCAACCCTTGCGCTGTGCGGAACTGGTGAACCTAAGCTCGACCACTTGTTGTAAAACAAACAAACTACCAGGTTAGCCATGATTCCACTTGTTATGAAATCAAACCATCGGAATGAGATGTTGAATTTATATGACAAATAATAAAGTATTAGATAAGCAAAAGAATAATATAGAGAATATGGTAGTGGAATTAAGAGATTTTATTGACTCAAGAATAAAGAAGAAGAAAGAAAATTACAACTGATACTATAATTCTAGTAATTTATTTTCTCACACTAATGAAATTATATA
>CAIGRB010139215.1:0-10401 GCA_903798255.1 Fraxinus quadrangulata | reverse complement strand
GAAAACGTCCAAAACGATGATTTTATCGTTTTGTGTTTTGTGTACAAATTTTTTTTCGTTTTCAAAAACGCGTTTTCGAAAATAGGAAAGAGAACGCGTTTTCACTGTTTTGAAAAATCGAAAATAGAAAACGACCCAAAACGGCCAAAGAGAACGGCCCCTAATTGTTTGTACGCCGGTTGCCAAGTGTCCGTGTCTTGTTAAAAAAATGTTTTGTAATGAGGGTGAAAATGTGCAAGTTGCATGCGCAGATTAGCACGCTCCACGGAGAGGTTAAGATGGAATGTCGCCTCAATTCGTAAAGGTTGAATATGACATTCGAAAGATAGTCACCATACCCACCACCACACGTATACTAATCATCAATTTCGAATATGAATGCACTCAATGGAGGACCCATCCCCTATAAAAGGAGCTTACATTTTTTGACCATGCTATGTTTAAATAAAAATTTACACATTGATTTATACTCATATAAGTTGATAATTTTTTGTATATTGATCTTGATAATATCTTTTTCAATCTATTGTCAAATTTTTTACGTATAAGAACATGTCAACAAAAATGTAATTCTTTGTATACAAATAATTTAATCCTACAATTTTAACCTATTCATTCCCATGAACCCCGCCTCCGACACCCCCACCCCATCAAAAGGGTTCTCATTTCTCACCTATTTACACACACAAACAGAGAGTGAGACCCCACCCCAACCCACCCCACTCCATCGAGAGAGAGATAGGCTCCATCAAAAAGTTGTTTGATGTGATATGTTCCTTTGTTTTCACCTATTTGTTCGCTTTTGCAACCTTTTCATCTACTTTTTCTACATGTACCAAACTATTCTTTCTTCAGATAAAAGATCTTTCCACTTCTATTGGAAAATACAAATTATTCAACTACTTGTTTTAATTCATTAATTTTTTAACCACATTTCTAATCTTTTTGCTAAAATTTATGGGCATAGCATTTCGTAGGTTCAAAAAACAAGCTTTAATTAATTAAAAAGGACAAAAGATTTTATTTTGGTATATAAAGTCTAGAGGATGAGGATGTTTCAACTTCGAGATACACCATTTGTACATTAAAAGTGTACATTTTTTATAGCATCCAAATTGCATGATTTGATTGTTGAAAAAGTTGTTTATTTTTGTAAAATGTCCAATAACGTGTTACTACGTGACATAATACTCCTGAATTTGATTCTAATAGTTAAAAATAAATAAAAGTTTAACTTGAGAAAGACAGAAATGTTCTTTTTCTTTTATAATATTTTCAATGTGAGCTTCAATTAAACAGTAAATTTGCTAAAATGGCATTTGACTACGGTTACAAAACCATACCCATTAATTAAGCTAATAGAAGGTTTCAAATTATTTATAATTAATTACAACTTTTTTAAAGTTATTAATACTTGTTGATGATTATAACCGACATGAAATTCTAGATCAGTTTAAGGAAATTTTAAGGTATTCTTAGTTGGAATTTAGCAAAGAAGAGCTTGTTATTGCAAAGAATTTGCTCTGTAATCTATTACAAAGAATTCGTTCAAATAAGCCCTTTTTCTTACACTTTTGTTCTCTTATATAGGCCTTAAAAAAGGAGTTTGCCGCTCTAAATCTTGTCAAGCTATAGTATCCGTGGTTGAGATGTGTTTATCGCCCAATTCGAATGGATTTCATTGGTTGGGGAGTTCAACAAGGCAAACCATCGTGACATCTAGTCGTAGTATGTGACCTAGGCCATCACTGTCGAAAACCTAAGCAATTATTACATTTCTCTAGTTGGTGAACATAGTGGTGCTGAAGTCAAGGATAACACTTCTATCTTTGATTGGTTGCAAGGGTGATGCTGACGTCATAGTAGAACATAGTTCTAGTTTACTCATGATGTCTCCAAATGACAGTCGCATTGGTCATTCTAATGAGGTGTACCTTGTGGTATGACCTCAAAAGTTAACACTTTTTTTAACAACTATCAAGAAATAGAGTGATCTCAACTTTCAAATATGAAAAAAATACATTCAAACAAATGATCCAGAGCAAGCGTACACATCACGCACATTGAAATACATGTATATTACAAAATTCATTAAACTTAGTCATTTTATCTAATCACGCATCAATTGTCTTTATCTAATCACGCATCTATAAATAGCGTTTGTAGGTTCGCTCAATAAAAGAATCTAAAATAAGTCATAAACTCTAATGCAAATGATTAGACTCAGGCTTCTAGAAATATTTATTATTTATGAAATCTGAACGAATACTCTAAAAAGGCTAAAAATACACGCGAACTCAAAAATAAGCTAAAAATCACTCACAAGGGAGAAACCTCGTAAGTGACCTTAAAAACATGATACAAGCCAAATATTTGAGCAAAAGCGCAAGGATTAAGCTGATGTATAGAACATTACAACAGAATTAGTTAGAACCCATTCAATCAAAGGCTACCAAATGTCACAACCAAAAATATCCATTTTCTCCCAATGCTTGAATAGAAATTTATAAATAGGCTTGTATGGAATGAATAAGATCATGTTAAATTCATAATAGCTTCCTCTCAAATAGCCATTTATCATCTTGCTTCCTATTTAGCAACAAAATAGTAAGCTTAGTAGGGAAAAATCATAGTTATGTGAGAGAAATTTGTTGATCTTCGTTTAGAGGTCAACATATATGAAGGTAAAAATATTCGTAGTACGAAACAATTTTTGAGTTGTACTTGTTCAAACTCTTGTGATGAATTTTGAATCTGAGGGCATTTCAAACCATTTCTCAAGGGGTTTTTTGAGATTATTTACTTTCAGGAATGTTTCATTTTTAAAATATTTAGATATTATGTTATCCTCTTCTTGCTAATTAATTTTTAGATGTTCTTGGACCTTCTTCACTATTAAAAGAATATTTTCTGAATCTTGAGTTGGACGTGTTTACTAGAAAGGGATACTTCTTCATTTCGCAACGCAAAATGAAGGCGTGAAGAGTGGAGATTACAGTGACAACCCACGAGAGTTCAATTAAGCAGCACCATGAACATCTTGACACACAATTGTAACAAAAAACTCCAAGAAAGCCGTGAAAACAGATTCCTGAACGTAACACAGAGAAATTAACATAAAAACAGAATGAAACTGCAATCCACCCATTCAAACCCAGCAACACATATCAAATAAGAAAACCCAAAGTAAGATGAAGGCGTGAAGAGTGATGGGTTTCTAGGGATTGTACTAAAATACGCGGAGAGAAGAAGATTGGGCCACGTGAGAATCATATTAGAAGCGAAATGACGTCGTTCCATGTAATCAAAAATTATAGCAAGAAATAGTAAGTTGACGTCGTTTTGAATGTGAATGGTTCTATGGGAAACCTACTCTTTTAAAGTAGTAAGAATATTCATATGGTGATGAGTCAACTATTGGGAATATATACAAGTTTGTAACATTTTCGAAGATTATGTTGACACTTGAGTGGAGTTATAATATAGGCTACTCTTAAGTAGAAGCCTCAATTAGTACACTGCATGGTAGTATAGATAAAACTTGTAGAGCATATTTTCAAATGGTTAGAATTAAAAAATAGACTTTTATATTAAAATTTATTTGTTGTTTAATTTATTTTATTTAATCAAATATGACATAAAGCGATCCCAAGCAATTGTCATTACTGTTAGGTCCAAATTGTATTAGCTAATTCCATGTCCAAAATCATAGTTTATTGAGTTGTAATTAAGATCAAAAAGTGGGGATTGGGAGTATCTTTTAAAGGAGTTAAAGAAATAACAAGGAGAAAATGTCATCACAAAATTGCTTGCTTAATGCCTAGCTACTACTCAAGCATTTTTGCAGTAACTTCATCGCTCGCTGTCTGAGCTATAAGCGCTCGAGTTAACATGTGACTATTCGCTAATCCCGAGACATACACATGTATTATTCAGCTAATCGTAGGTCGAGATTTCAACTGATTTTTTTTACAGTTCCAAACAACCTCAAACACTCCATATTATATATACCCAAGCCATTGTTCGTCTCAAATATCTTTGGAAATTGGTTGAGCCTTTATTTTAGTCGAAAGAACATCCTATAGAGATCAAATATATATTCCATAACTCTTTTGCCTCAGCCACAAGATTACAACACAAAAGATCCAAAAATCAAACATTGAAAATCGTCCAGAGTTCTGGAGCTGAGGAAAATCAGTTGGAGTTCTAGTTGCAGAATAATGTGGTTCATTCTTGATGATTCACGTGAAGGAAAATAAAGTTCAAGGATCATTTAGAAAACTTAATAGATATGTGTGTGCTCACAAATAGGCGGAGTAAGAAAAAGTTATACAATGAAAAATATAAATATAAGTTATTATTTTGTATAGAAGGTCTTAGTACCACTTGGTTTGACTTTCATAACTTGAGAAAAAAATTTATTCACTACTGATTTCTTTGTATTTCCTTTCTCACTGAATTTTGAGTCTTACTTACAGGATATTAGTGGCATTTTTCACACTTGGATTGCTTATGCAATTTACTCCATATGGTTTAGAATGAGTTATGTGGAAAAAGTTCACTATTTATGAATTGTACCTTTATAAGAAAGCAAATTAACTATTCATGTGATCATGTAATTTGAACTTTGAAGACATGATGTTTTATTTTTTAAAATCCATGAAAAAGATGTTATTTTGTAAAAGAAAAAAATGGTCTCATCTCATAGTTTGCATAGTGTGTCCATGTACATAGTTTTTCACTCGTTCCTCTCAGTGTTATTCATGAATGTGTTACGTGTTTTCCTTTGTTATTTGTGATAATAAAGGGGAAGAGATTAATATTTGTTTCAGGGAAGTGAGTGGTATATGAGTTATGGAGAGTAATTTTTTTTATTGATGATCTATTTTACTTTATTAATATTATGTTAAGTGTTTTGTATAATATCGATAACATATTTTGAGTTGCTAGTTAGGCTAGTGATATATTTGTCACAACTTATCATATTTTAGTTTCTAAATTATTGATGCACATTACATGTTTTGGTATTACATTTTCGGTATTGTTGATTTCATGCGTTTTAGAAAACTTGTATTACAAGTTGTTGAGTCTCTAGGTTGGTAGTGTTAGGTTATGTTTCTTGTGTAATGTTGAAATAAATGATTTTGTCCCAAAATGTTAATGGGGAGTTTGATAAGTTCAAATTGTATGCATGTTCTGTGTCCAAAACCATAGTTTATTGAGCTGTAATTAAGGTCAAAGAGTTGGGGGTTCGAAATATATTTTGAAAGAGTCAAAGATGGAACAAGGAGAA
This sequence comes from Fraxinus quadrangulata, assembly GCA_903798255.1. NCBI lineage: Eukaryota > Viridiplantae > Streptophyta > Magnoliopsida > Lamiales > Oleaceae > Fraxinus > Fraxinus quadrangulata. Next base: position 5,108 of record CAIGRB010139215.1, on the reverse strand, counting down.
AAGTCGTTGCAAAATCACTCGCTTTACGCTTAGCCACGGCTCGAATGATTTTTCCAATAACTCCATCATTTGTTGTCTGTGCCATGAGCGCTCAAGCAAACGTGTAACCACGAGACATCTACTCAAGCGGATGTATTATTCGACCTACTCTAGGTTGCGATTTTCAATAGATTTTACAGTCCCAAACAACCTAAAACGCTTATATATATATAACAAAAAAGATCTAAAGATCATACACCAAAAACCAAATCATTTATCAATAATCCTTTAGAATTATAAAGTTGGGGCGAGGCAACTAAAGTTCCAATTGAAGAAGAACGATGTTCATTCTTGGTGATTCATGCGGACGGAAAAGCTGTCTAGTGAGGTTCTGGAAAGTGCAGGAGCACAATCGAAGAGTTTTTCGGTGATTTACAGTTGATGGTCAGAGTTTATTAAAATTTAGTTGTGTCTGGACCAATTGAAAGTTAATTTTTTTCTAGTGGATCTGTTAGCAAGGTTTGCGTTTTCTATTCCTGGGAAGAGTTCTTCAAGAGGTTTTCCTTCGTTTACAAATATTGGTGTTTCTTTACTTTTACTGCTTTGATCAACATGCTTGATTGATTAATTAGGGTTTAATTTGATTAAATTTATTCATCTAGAAATAATAATTAGTGACTTATTGTTTATTATTGATTGTTATTTTTAATTCCTCATTAGATACCTATTCAGCTCCTTTAGGTGGTGTTGGGTTTAAACATCGATTATTTTCAATTACAATTTCTTTTGCTCATGTTGTACATGTACAAATATATTTTCTTGGAGACCTTTGAACAAATAAACTAACACCTCTATATAACAACATATTACATGATATTCATTATAGATATTGATGGTAACATTTAAGGTGTATAAAAATCCTAAATTTTGTATATGATCTAGCAAACATTCGATATGCTAAAGCACTCGACTATAATGGGCGTCTTTGCATACATATATGTGTATGTGCGCTCGCTATGCATTTGAAAAACTTAAAAGGGATACCATTTCATAATCATATATCTCAAGTCGTTTTCAAATTATATTGGAATGCCCTTTCAAATTTTTAAATGAGAAAAGCAGTGGTCCCTTTGGGAGAACAATCTGGAAGTGGAAGATTACTTGGGTTTAGGTTCTCGCTAGCCTAAAAAATCTTGTGAATCAATTTCATTTTAAGCGCAATACATTTTCATTTGGACATACAGGACGTAATTTTTTATTTATTATTTGTTTAAACATGGATAATGAGAGAAAAACAGTAAAAAATATTAAAATTTAAGATTTCATCTTGAAATGTCAGTCTTAATACATTTTAAATTTAAGGAAGGTGGGATTTATCCTTAATATGTTCATGCAAAAATTAAATTATTCGTTTAAGTTCAATGAACATTATATTAAGACTTAAAGTTTCAATTTAAAAAATTATCATTGCTAAGAGGAATAACTAATATTTTTTATATTTAGCTCGTGTTTGGTAATATTAAAATTAGATTTTTAATAGATCAAATATAAAAGTTCACGAAATGTGTGGTTAAAAAATTGTGTGACCCGTGAAATATAAGGTTAAAATTAATCGTCGACTTTAATTAAGAATTAAATCTGAATTTTAATCAATACCAAATATGGGCTTACGTCATGAGATTCATTTCTTAACAAATGATATTAAAAAAAGGAATAAATTAATAAGATTTTAATGACCCTTCAAAGTTTTAAAGTGTCATGGAAAAATTTACACGACAGTTCTTTTGAAGCAGATGTAGAAGACATAGGGAGGCAATCATGTTACATATGAATTTTTGTTGACATTAGATTTAACATTGTTACGATGTGGTAAGTTTTTATACATTGATTTTAATAACACTTTGAATAATCAATAACACATATTTTGATAACACATGGAGTTTCGAACTTAATGTACAGCATACAACTAGTTTAATCGTTTTATGTGTGGGAATAGATATATGGTTAATATTAAATAGGATAAAGTGTTATAAAGGCACTGCTGTTTCTACTCAATAATTCATACAACAGTTTCTTTGTAGCCCTACCTTGCAAGTTGCAGGCATGCATGCACATCTAATAAATACAAAATATCTCAGGTGAAATTTTTTGAAAGTGTTTATTCATTTTTCCCCCTTTTCACAATTAACCAAGATTGATTTTGTCGTAAAAAAGTTGACGAGAAACTTTTGAATTAAAAGTGAAACTTCTTATGATAGTTGATTTTATAGTATAGCAATTGAGAGGGAGATTTAACTAGCACTTTTCAATTGACCAACAACATGATTTTAAACTAGTATGTACCAAAAAGAATCATTCTTGTTTGGGATATAAAATATATCTTCTTCTTTTTTCACTATTTCTATAAACCTCAAGAGATAAAAACCCTTTTTATAATGAGATAACAACTTCATTACACAAATGTATCGATTTCCCTGAAAAGTCGAACCGCATATTTTCCATTCCAATAATGCAAAGATAAGTTTGGTGGGGAAATTTATTCTACTCTCTTTAGGAATTGAGTAAATTCCCAATAAGAATGATTCATCCAAAACCGTAAAATAATGGGATGAATTTTCAATTATAGTGTGTGGGCATATCTCATTTTCAGTTAAGGATCTACAATAAAAAGAATATTTAAAGCATATTTCCTCTCAATATTTAATCCTGTTATCTTTTTTTCTGAAAAGACCTTTTTGTGCCTGCTTAATGGTGAACAAATGCTGCTGTCGTTATTCCCTGTAAGATTAGCAATGTTTTGCTAATAAAGAGAAGAACGTTACAATATTTGTATAAATATACCGAAGAGTTAGGCTGTTGGGGGACCAAAAAACTTTACTGACTTCGGTTCGAGGGACTGCCACTATAAATATTCAACAATGCTTTCACTTTTTTAGTTGAAAACTGCTTGCACCATTAGTGAATATAAAGCTTTTCTTATAAAGTGTGACGAGATTTGACTTTATTATTCTTATCGCATCATCTTTAAGATGCTCCCTACTTAAACTTTTTGCTTAATTTCATCATTTTATTATCTTATTTTCCCACTTGCTTATGTTGATTAGACATTGACTTTAACAGCATGTTGCACTTGGAATTAATGGTTAAAGAGATATGAACATATCGTGTCTAATCCCCATTTAACCATCGTTCGATCGGAGCAAATAATTGAGATTTTAATTTACATTTAATCTATTAATCCCATTACTAAACTTAACATTCCAATTTTATGTAGATGTTAAAAGTTGGTGGCAATCGGATCGTCTTACTTTTCAAAGTATACACAGCCCTGGACACACACACACACACACACAATTAATGACATTGCTAGTAGCACATTTTACATTAAGCCCCTGTTTGGTACATGTTCTTTTCAAATACATTATTTTAAAACTCATTTTCAATCACACATTTTTCAATAAAATAATATTTTTCATCACATCAATAGCTATTCTTTACTTTTTAACCACGTATTTTCCATCATATCACTATTTAAAATATATTTTTTCCTCAATAATATACATCAAACACACCATAAGTTCTACCATATCCTCTATGACCTGGCCAGCTTCCTCGACTTCCTGCTTATTCGCCTTTGGGTTTTTTCTTGTGAAACAACAAGACCCTTATTTTCATTTCTTGAGTATTTGTCACTGTTTGATCCATTTGCCACCTAATTAAGTTATGAATGCGAAATTCGAAATTAAATTATCATTTGTCAGATTATAATTAGGTGGCATTACGACTTGATTAAGTGGTATATTTGCGTGAAAATTTAAAACATGTAAGATTGTAAGCATTTTTTAACGTCCATGTAGGATTGGAACATTAAATTTGGTAGTAAGTGTTAAAGAGAGACTAACATTGAAAGTAAATTAAAGTTGTTTGATCTTAGTGTGATAAATTCAAGTTGATTGACACAATTGAGATTTATTCGAAAATTCAATGACAAAATATAATTAACCCAATTAGTTTATTTTTTTTTTAATCAAAAGCCAACTTATCGCTATTCTCATCTTTCATTCAAGCTTAGGGTGGATTATGAAAAGAAATAAGGATAGCTCAACTCGTGGCATAACCTTTGCGAAGCCTTTGGAGCATCTGAAAATTGTTGCAAAAAAGCGCTAACAAAAAGTTGTAACCCATGTAACTTAATTTTATTCCTTAAAGCAAGAGAATTAGAAAGAGGAAAGGAAATAACCCTTTTGAAAGCGCAAGTTCAGTCTATTTTGAAACCAACAAATGAAAATTTTGAAATTATTATTAGTGGATGTCACCATATTCCACATTCCTTTCAATTTTGTGCCAGAAATTTGCTTAGCACCAAACATTTATTGGTAGATATTAAAAAGGATGACTATGGATGATTGAATTGTCATGCACTGCAATAAGATACACTTACTGGTAGATATTAAATTGAATAGATATTGTGCTCATAATGTGACAATACGAAATTCGACCCAAACTACACCTAGAGGGAGGTGAATAAGTGTAAATGTAGAATTAAAAATTATAATTAACTAGCAACAAGTCACTAATTAATTATCTCTAGATAGTTAAGCATGCAGTCCAATTATCCTATGTTTGAATATCGCAGATTATGAAAACAGTAAATAAAGCAGTAAAAAACACACGGAATGTTCATGGAGAAACTTCAACTGGGTAAAAATTTCAGGCGGTTTGCCAGTCAAAATCCAATATAAACGATCGAACTTACAGTTTGCCAACAACGACACGAACTTTCTGGCCTCCTGGCCGAAGTTAATACAGTCCTCCTGGATTGCATATCTCGCAACAACTTCTGATTGAGATTTTGAAAGTCCTCCTAGATTGCGTGCCCTTATACCAACTCCTAACTGCAATCGACAGCCCTCCTAGATTACTCGCTCTAGCACCAACTCATTGACTATAATATCAAAGCCCTCCTGGATTCTTTAATCCCTGATTTTGTGGATCCATTTATCTCCTATGGAATCTTGAAGAACTCCACGTTCCATAGTAAGCTTGGTCTTTGGATTAACTGGAGCTGATGTTTTCTCTGCCAACTATAATGAAATCAATAAAGCTTGAAGTCTCTCAATGAATTGGAA
>CAIGRB010139211.1:31403-43209 GCA_903798255.1 Fraxinus quadrangulata | reverse complement strand
ATTATTTCCTAACTCATTCCTATGTTATTAAATGTATTTTATGTAGAATGATTAAATGTTAAAATACTCTTTTAATGATTCCTATATCTTGATTAAGTCAAGTGGAGTATGACAGAATACTCTTAATAGGAGGTCACTTATGTGAGTGTGAAGTGGGACCGCTTCAATGAGAATTGCTCGAGGCTACAATTCTCTAAATACTTATGAAATCCAAGGGTGGTTCAGGACCAAAATGAACAAAGTCATGAGAACTATGAAAGGATTAGGGAAGACATCTGTGTGAGTATTGTTGTCTTGGCTTACATTAATGGCTGAATGATTTAAGATATCACGTTCACCAATTAGCCAAGTAAGCCCGATAGTATTTTACTAAGGGAGATTCAAGGCCGGAAGCTATCTTCCCTGGTGCAGTGTTTTCCGTTCTCTCTCTCTACAATGCATCATAATTTTGCTTTTCATATGTATGTTCAAATTTCCATTCATATGGGGGATTGTTGGAAATTGGTTTAGAAGATTGAAAATTTGGTTGTGTCAAAACCAAAAATTTGGAAAAGTGATATTCGTGTCAATTTCGGTCAAATATTTGAACTTGATCCGATAGGCAAATTACAAATGTAAATAGACCAACTTGTTCTACTCTCAAGTAGATCTCGTGGTATATTTGGAATCTCAAAACCAATTCCGAATTAATGAGAAATTGTAGTCCAAAGTTGGGGAAAAAATAGAGGAAACTGTTTGAAAAAATGACTAAGGCTGTTGATAGCTTATGGCTGGACTGTCGTTTAAGCGATAGGCCAGCTAGCTCGAGCGACATGCTAGCGACAACCTAGCGAGAAAGTCTATGTTTTTATCGCTCGAGTGAGGCGATGACGTTAGGCTAGCAACAAGTGAATAGTGCGATCTTTGGCAAGTGTTGCTGAGATTGGGACACGACATTTCATTTACAATCTCTCATCCTCTATATATAGGATCCCTTGGACATTCATTTTGCATCCCATATCATATTTGCATTGAGCATTGTATTAAAACTCTTACAAATCACTTCAGAAAATCATCAAAAACCGTTTTCTTCTTTATAGAGAGAAATTCCATCGAAAGTTCGCCGAACTTGTGATTTGAAGTGCTTCTACCACAAGTTGAATCCGTTGTATTTTGGGAGACAAGTGCCATGAACCGTGATTACCATTGCGGGGTAATTTTGTCTTAAGAAAAGAGTGAAAATCACTTGCCTCGGATTATTCTTCTTCCATTCTTGATTTTGTTTTNTTGTATTTTGGGAGACAAGTGCCATGAACCGTGATTACCATTGCGGGGTAATTTTGTCTTAAGAAAAGAGTGAAAATCACTTGCCTCGGATTATTCTTCTTCCATTCTTGATTTTGTTTTTCATTTGTAGTTTTCATACTACATTCTCTTTCACTATACTATAGTGTTTAATCACGCTCCTGTGAATTAAACTTTGTTTTTAGTTTGTTCAATATACAACAACTCTTTCGCCCGCACTTATATTTAGCCCCGTCGCCAACAAATCATTTGAGAAGTTCTACAAGTACATTCTGTTAAAAATGATGAACTCTTTTTGTACTGCTAGACTAGAAATAAACTTTATAATTTGATAGTATGTAAAGCATATTAATTAAAAGCAAGAAAACTCCTTAAAACCTTGGTTACCTGGACTCATACAACAGAATTTGGCATCATATTAAAGAAAATCTGCCAGGTTTTTACGATGAACATCCCGCCATGTCATGAGTGATTAACATAATATGAGTATCAATGCTCGTCAGATAATTTATTATATACGTTTATATATAGAAAGAGTTTAAAGAAGTTCATTAATTTAGGAAAACAGAACTTGGACATGCTAATCTTTATATACATAATTTGCAACAATAGTTTTCAATAGGAGTAATAGAAATAATGTTAAAGGAGAGCAAGTAGAAGAAAATTTAATTAAACTAATTGTGGGATTGATCACAAGAAAATTATCGATTTTATGTAATTATCAGAACACTCATTAAGCTATGTTTGACTAATGTGGACTCTTTAGGTCAAGCATTTAGTGGTATGAAGACTATTTATTTTTTTAAAAAATTATTATTTATTTCAATACGTGCACTTTCATATATTTTTTTCGATGGTAAATTGAAAATTTTGATTAATAAGAATCATCAACCGGCAGGTAGTGTTTGGCCGCGGGTGGGGTGGTTGTTGACGGGGAAGATGAAATTTTTCAAAGATGTTTTTTTTTTTTTTTTTGGTATTTAATTGTTTTAAGAGAGATTTAGCCCTTGTTCTTTATTTTCGGAGAATGTGTAGTTAAAAGGTAAAAAAAAATTTTGAATTTATATACTGAATATTTTATTGTGTGATCGAAAATGAGTATGTAAAATAAAAAAGTTTTAAAATAATGATCATCAGGTTTATTTGTACTTTTTGAAAAGTTACGAGACTTTATTTGCAAGTTTTCCTTATTTTTAGCTGCTTTATTTTATTTTTGTTTATTAAGAAGGGCAGATCCATTATTTAATGATCAAAATCGAGGGAAAGGCGATTTTTGCTATTTAATCGAAATGTTGGAATGAATTATGCTAAAAAGGGGTTGATGATAAATTTGTTATATTTCACAAAGTTGAAAATGAAGAATGAAAATTTTCCTAAATATTAAGCTCATGTTTTGTCCGGATTAAAATTCGATTTTAATTCAAGTCAAAGTCAAACAATCAATATTAACGACATCTTTTATGAATCCCACAACTTTTTAAAAACACATTTCGAAAATTTCTATCACAATCTACTAAAAATCTAATTTTAATCTCCACCAAACACTCTCTAAAACTGTGTATTGACATGAATGTGTGTGTATTTTAGGGCTTTGATTTGTAGTTGTAGGCATCCTGGGTTCAAATTCGTGCAGCCATACATCCATACAAATTGCCCATTTTGCTTTTTATAAAAAATAATTTTTTAGTAAATTTTGATAAAAGTTGATGAAATGTGTAATTGAAAAATTGATAAAAATTTTGGATCGCATGAATGTGTGGTTGAAAATGAGTTTGGGGTGCAATGAATTTTTTAAAAAACTCATACAATTAGTCCTTAATATTTAACTCGTAGTAAACACATCCTTGACATTTAATATTGGACTTTTTAGCCCCCAACCTTTTGTTTTCATTTATATAGTATATCCTCTTTACATAATACCCTCAAACCTTTTTCTTCCCCCACAAATCCAAAATCTGGCTCCACCACTACATGAAATATCAAATAGTTTCTAAATCAGTTCGAATATTGACATGGTGTAGTATTATTTGTTTATTCATGTAATTTTAAAACTTCACGTATGAATAATATTTCTTAACAAATTAAAAATTCTTGCTCCGTTGTGGTTTGATATATAATAAAAGTAAAGAGTCAAGATTTAAAAAATAAATAAAAATAAATTTTGATGCTATCTAGACGGTTTTCATTATGAACTGAGCATTTTGGGCGAAACCAGTCAATTTTTAGATGATTTTTGCAGGTTTTACATTTTTCAGTTTTGGACTGCAATTTTTTGCTATCGTAAAAGGACTAATTTGGTGTAGTATAATATGTTTAATCATCTAATTCTTTAACTTTACATATGAATTAATTTTTTCAAACAAGAAAAAATGAAAGTATATTTTGAATCAGGAGTGCTACTTATGAGTAAAAATAAATAAGCTGACTTCTAAATTTTCAAAATTCAGGCTCACATCAATTTCAAATCCTTTGTTTTTATTAGACAACCACAGAAGTAAGATATAAAAGTTAACAACAATACAAATCCAATGCTCTAAATAGACACGACACTTTAAAAAAAATTAAAAAAAAAATAGATAAGATTTCAACACATTGAAGCAAATGCAAATTTTCTAAAGTCGAACATAAAATGAAATTCAAAAGTATCTTTTATTGAAGCAAGTGCAACAAGACTGACATGCATAGAATCTTCATCATCTATTCATCATCCTTGGCATTGTTGTTCGATGAATCATCTGTGCGCACAAATTGTATAGTCAATTATATGAAAACAATGTTAAAACTAAAATATATAATTGTTTTTCATTAAATTTTCTGCCTGCAATTACAAGCCAGTCTTGTGACCCATAAAAGATTTATTTCCAACCCTTTAACTGGTCATCTGGGAAAATAAAACGTACAATCAGTTATCAACGACGAATATCCTATGTACAATCAGAATCTAGCATCATAATAAAAATCATCTCTCAGGTTTTTATGGATGAGCTCTGCTGTAGTTTGACAAATGAATGTGTCCGCTGATTTGAATTTCTCGACGGACGCATTTATGTGTCATTCTACCTGTACAGATGAAGATTATTCTCATTGCTTGAAGAGCAAGAAGCTTGGAGACCCTAACCTTTATGTATATTGTATCACACAACTGTTTAGAGATCCGAATTCTATTTTTAAGATGATTGAGAATTGGAATACTTTTGGAATCCTATTTTAAGTTTATTTGGTAAATTCGGGTTAAAATTCTATTTGAAAGTCTCATTGAGAGTTGAAATTTGTGTTGACTTGAACAGATCAAGATAAGGAAATTTTTGGACGTTTTATTTCATCTACAACTCTACTTCTACAGTTTAAATTGTTCCCTTTATATATTTGACTATTCTTTACAATTTAGTTTGGTTGGTTTTACCCCATTATGGGTTGTTAACCTCATTATAGATTGATTTAACTTTATTGGAGATTTGTTTATCCCCATTATTAATTACACAAATTGTAAATACAAATATTTATATTCTTTATCCATATTTTAGTAAAATATCATTTACTTCGCAAATCATATTCTTTTTGTGAGTTTGTGATCTTTGTTTCATATTGTATCTATAATCTTGTATCATTTTCAACAAATTGACATCAAAGTTATCCGGTATCTTCCGCATTTCTCAACAAACTGGTATCACATCATTCCAGTTTAAAATACTACTGGGTTTAGTAAAAAGAGTGTTAGAAATATAATCTTGATTTATAAATTAAGTTAGTTCATGTATTTTAAATTGATTCATGTATTAAGATTTGTGACATTCATGCATTGTTGAGATACATATATTCTAATTAATGAATACATGTACTTGTTCCTTTCCTCTCTTAAAGTTATTTCATCTCCAAATTTTCAACAAAAATTGTATCAAAGTGAAGTTACAGAAGTGTGAGAAGAAGAAATGATAAACAACTCTCTTCCCATTCCTTGACTCTCTGATAAAAATTATAGTGCGTGGTGTATTCGTATAAAGGCATATATATCTTGGAAGTCAAGATATATGAGATTTGGTAAAGAGAGGTTTTGAACTTCAAAATGAAGAAGACTTGTCTCAAATCGAAGAGGCTTACAACAAGCAACTAATAGGAGGGATAAAAATCTCTTAGTGTGATTCATCAAGCACTTGATGATACAATTTTTACAAAAAATTCAAATGCTACTAATGCAAGGCAAGCATGGAAATTCTTGAAAATGCTACAAATGCGCGAGCAAAGTAAAAAATGTTCATCTCCAATCTTTGAGGGAAGAATATGAAGGGCTTTCCATGAAGGAATCATAGTCACACTTCACGAGTTTTGATGGTTGTCAATGAAATGAAAAGATATGGAAAAGAAATGAATGATCTTCATGTGATTGAAAATATATTATTCGATCTTTACATGAAAAAAAATCAATCTTATTGTTGTGGCAATCAAAAAGTCAAAGGATTTAGAAGAAATGACTATTGATGAAGTTGTGGGCACCTTACAAGTTCACAAGAAGAGGTTGTTGAAGAAGAAATAGAACAAGTCTTATAGGAGAAGAACAGAAGGAGCCAACGAGATTGAGGTTGAGGTTGAGGTTGAGGAAGAGGAAATAGAAATTTCCAAAATTTAGTCAACAATGAAGGGAATTATCAATATTCATATAATTTGAGAGGAAGAGGAAAATAAAATTCTCAAAGAGGATGAGAGAAAAGAAACAATTTGATGAAGGAAGGTCTGAGTCAGACACTGAGTTGTCAGATAACACGTTAATGGCTCTAAAGTATCACGAGTTAGCAGATCGGCGCAATGATGGCAAGTGATTGGATAATATTGGTGATTGTGACGTGTTTCGGTAATTTGGCCATAACTTTGGCTACGGTTATCAGAATCGCGATTATGACTACAATCCGGAAAGCTTGTTTCAGCACGAACGTCGTGGTCACCCAGTTTCGCTCGGTGTATGCGATTTTCGACCTCAAATTTCACTATTTTCCCTTCCGAATTACTATTTTAAGTTAAATTTTACTATTTTTGGTAATAATTCGATTTCATGTTTGGAGATGATTTCTAATCCGATTTGGGCTAGATTTTTCGCAGACTACTTATTTTATTCCTTATTTTAATTTAGCGTGATTTTTGAAATTTGACTATTTTGATAAAATTCGAATTTTTGCTATAAAGTCCGGCTTGTGGACTTATTTTCGGGGTTGTTGATTATAATAAGATTTCTTAAACTTCAGAGACGTTTTCTCTGTGTTTTTCGACGTTAATCTTGTGTTCTTCCCTGTGAATTTCTTGGTAACACTTGCTTGCAGAATAATCATTATTCTGTTCGGCATCACAATTGTAAAAGATATAACAAATTCTCAAGTCGAATGTTACAATTGTCACAAACTTGGACATTTTGCATGGAAGTGTAGGAATAATAATGTTGAGGAACAGTCCAACTAAGTTGAAAATAAAGACAAAGGATAATGAACATTACTTTTGGCATACAAGGTGCAAGAAAGAGGTAACAACTCTTGGAATTTAGACACCGGAGCAGTAGCCAAATGCTTGGATACAAATCTATTCTCATGGAACTTGAAGAATTAAATGGCCATGTCACTTTTAAAGATGCATCAAAGATCGAAGTCAAGGAAAAACAAATATTTTGAATTTGGGCCAACTTTTGGAAAAAGGATATGAAATCAGAATGAGAAATCACCAAATGACAATTCGAGAACAAAACGGGAACTTGATAGCTAGATTTTCAATGACAAAGAACAAAATATTCTTGTTGAATATTCAAAGCACAGAAGTTAAGTGCTTGAGGGCATGTGTCAAAGAATAAACATGGCTATATCATTTAAGACTTGGGCATCTAAATTTTGACAGTTTCAATCTCTTAACGAAGAATAACATGGTGAAGGGACTGCCACATATTCATCATGAAAATCAACTTTGTGAAGGATATCTCTATAAGAAACAATCTCGAAAGCCTTTTCCAAAAGAAGCAAGTTATCGAACAATAAAGCATCTTGAATTGATGCATACGGATCTTTGTAGTGCAATCAAACAATCATCATTTGATAAAAATAATTCTTTCATGCTACTTATTAATGATTTTCTTGCAAAACTACTTGAGTTTATTATCTTAAAAAAAAGTTCCATGCATTTGAGACTTCTAAAAACTTCAAGGTGATGGTGGAAAACCAAAGTGGCTATAAGATCAAAGCTTTACACTCGAATCATGGTGGTGAATATTGGCATACATTATTCTTTGACTGTTCTTATGACGCCTCAACGAAATGGTATAGCGGAGGTGAAAAATTGGACCGTCATGGAAATTACTAGAAGCATGTTGAAAACCAAGCAATTGCCAAAGGAATCTTGGGAGGAAGCTGTGCAATATGCTGTGTATTTTCTTAAGTACACAAAATATGACTTCACAAGAAGCTTTGAGTGAATTCAAGCCAAGTGTGTTCTACCACGAGTTTTTGGAAACATTGCTTATTCTCATGTTCCAAAAGAAAAGATGAGCAAATTGGATGACAAGAGTGAGGCATGTATTTTTATTGGCTATGATTCAAGATCGAAAGGCTACAAACTCTACAATCCGAAAAATGAGAAGGTGATCGCTAGTAGAGATATCGAATTTGATGAAGGCATTCAAAATTGGAACAATCAACAAGGTGAAATTTATAATTTCATTCCTTTTGATGATACTAAGGAACAAAATAGAGTGGTTCCACCTCAACTAACAGCGCAAACATTCTACCACCATGGTCATGATACACCTTCATCTCCGTCATCCTCGAGTGAATGGCCACAAAGATATAGGAGTCTTCAGGAGATTTATGGTAATAACGAGGAGTTAATACAAAATCTTGATGAATTATTTATTTTGTCTTTTTAGATACGACTTTTATATGGTTTTCGAAGAAGCAACATATTGTTACACTCAAGTCGTGAAGTGTAGTATGTTGCGATTGTATCTTACATTTATCAAGTGAATTGGCTTCGAAATTTGTTAAAGGAAGTTCATTTGTGACAAGGTGATCCAACAAAGATTTTTGTTGATAACAAGTCAGCATTATCATGGGTTAAAAATCCCGCGTTTCATGATCGAAGCAAGCATATTGACATAAGTATCATTTTGTTTGAGATTGTTTGACAAACATTATGTGAAGTTAAAATTTATGAAGTCTCAAGATTAGATTACTGTTATTTTCACTAAGCCATTGAAGATGGATGCATTTGTGAAGTTTTGAAGTTTGCTCAAAATTACGATAAATCAAGTTTAAGGAGGGGTGTTAAAAATATAAACTAGGTTTATAAATTAAGTTAGTTCATGTATTTGAATTGGTTCATATACTAGACTTTGCGACATTCATGCGTTGTTAAGAGACATATGTTCTAATAATTAATGAATACATGTACAATGGATTTATGTACTAGTTTATTTATGTATTTTGGTATATTCACGACTCATTTAGGAGTAAGAATGTAATAATGGTAAATACGTGTACCAGATTAGGTTGATTTTAGCATTTTGGAATAATTCAATTCAAAACATAAAAATTGAATGTTCTCTTGAATTTATTCACTCTTCTCTTAAAGTTGTTTCGTCTCCAAGTTTCCAACAAAGAGGAAAAGAAAGCTGTTACGATGCTACAATTTGAGATGAATAAATCCAATATTTAGATCTTCAAACAAAATATTTGCTGCTCAAGGTTTCAATGTGACTAATAAAATATAAAGTGAGAAGAACTAGTGTTGAAAATTTAGTACCTGGGAATGCAGAAATTCAGAGATTGAACAAATGGAGATAATCATTATCATGATCAGGAGGATAAATGAAAAGTTTAAATCCCTTGTCTTCATTTGTTTTCGGATCTTCCTTCTTTTGGCTTTGAATTTTCTTGGCAGAAGTAGCTGCTGATCTGTTGGTGTAGTACAACTCTATTATCTGGAGGGTTGCAATATTCGCGAGGCCGAATGGAACTGCATTGAGGTGTTTACAGTGTTTAAGATGAAGACTCTTCAGACTTGGGAAGTGACTACCAGAAGCTTCCCAATGAGCTAAATCTGTCCTTCCAATATGCAAGATTTTAAGAGCAGGAAAACCTCCATCCTTCGAAAACCACGACTTTCCCTTGAATGCATTTTCTTTCAACTTGAGGATCTCAAGATTTTCCAACATCTCCAGTGTAGACATGTAATTCCAATCCAGCTGAGTGCCATTGAGCGTTAGCTTCTTTAGGTTTGGTGGAAATTTGTTCGGAGGGCTAACTATTTTGCCTTTAGAATATCGCACACCAGCCACATCATTGAATAGTTTCAAATTTTCAAGGGAATTCAACTTTTTCACATTGTCAAACAAACTAGATTCACCATTGACCTCGAAGAGTTTAGCCAATTGACCACGAATACCCAACTTACTTAGGTTAGGAGCAAAGTCAAAGACATCTTCCGGAAAAGTTTCAGGTGATATAGTTGAAAGTGTTCTTAGGTTTATCAAAGAACGCTCTACATTTTTTCTTTTTCCAGAAAAGGTGTCCGGAAAAGACGTGGATGCATTTGTTTCTAGATGTCTCAGTCTAACCATTTTCAATATATCTCCTTTGATTTCAAGGGCATCTGATGACGTATTGACTATAAGAGTTTGCATGTTCCACAGACTGGTAATGTATTTAGGAAGGATCTTGAATTGGATGGAGAGAACAAGGTACCTCAAATTAACCAGTTTATCTAGGTCAGCAGGAAAACGAGTGAAACGTAATTGCTCACAATCTAAGACCCTGAGCAATTTAAATGTTTTGGCGATGGAAGAAATGTCTGCAACTAATGTTTTGGCCCTTTTGGTGGTGGAAGGAATTTTGTTTGTAAGTGTCGAGGTAAATTCGTCATTGGAGAAACACAAGAAAGACCGAACATGTGAACCAAAAATTTTTGGAGATACATTGTTCAGAAAGTGAGGCGGGATAGAAAGGCCACGGTACATTTTGAAGGCATCATTGGAAGATGGATCGGTAATTTGATCAGAACGTTTGATTACGTGGTGAAAATTTTCCTCAACTGATTTGTTCTTGCAAAACACATGGATCATGTCATGAACATAGCAAGTTTTAATCTTGCCATTTGACCTCCATTTTTCAACCAAGACTAAACTCCTGTTGACAAGATCTTCTAGGTAGTTCTCTGCAATATTCTCCAAGTTTATCTCCCCCTTTCCCTCTACGAATCCTTCGGCAATCCACAAACGAATTAGTTTCTTTACCGAGATACAATAGTCTTCTGGAAGCATCCCAAAGTAGATAAAACATGCTTTCAAGTGATAAGGTAGGTGATTAAAACTCCGTGCTATAGAATTATCCATGATCTTCCCTGGATCCAAGTCAATAATATATCCCTTCACACTTTTGGAAACATCTTCCCAATGATATTTTTTGGTACCTTTTTCTTGTAGAATTCCTCCACCCACCACTATTGCGAGTGGTAGTCCATCACATTCAGCAGCTATTTGCTTTCCATGTTTTATCAATTCCCCTGGGCACTCCTTCAAGCCTAATGCTTTCCTTTGAAGTAACGTCCAACTATCATCACGACTTAGAAAACACAAATGATGGTGTTCTACTTTACACTTGTCATTCTTACCCACATTCTTGTCACGACTTGTCAGTAATATTCTACTTTTCTTCTTCTTCATAGGGAAAGCAACTTGGAGACCATTCCAATCATTTTGAGTCCACACATTATCCATGACAATTAAATACTTCTCTTCCTCCAAAGATTTATGAAGTTTTAGAGCTAAATTTTTTTCGGTCATTTTACGTATCTCAACAGTGACATCGGTGATTTGATCCAGAATTGCAAGGAAAACTTCCTTTCTATTGCAATCTTGAGAAACATGAACCCATACACGTTTGCGAAATTCTAATTCTATTGTACGATCATGAAATATCATTTTAGCTAGTGTTGTTTTACCTAGACCAGGCATACCAACTATTGATACAACTTCTAATTCTTCAGATTCCCCAGTTAGAAGATTTATAACTTTTATTGCCTCGTCATCGAAGCCCACCACATGGTCTTCTTCTATGATGGGAGCCTATAGTATAGTAATGACAATCATATTAGAAATGATGTGCCAATATTTAAATGAAATAGATGTTATAAACTCAAGGCTATAAAACGATATGAATAGTAGCAAAAAAATATTTAGAGTATACATGTCCAGGTCTATAAACTAATTGGAAGGTAGCAGCACTACTCTCTAACCTTTGACGCATAATTATGAGAAATGACCTGGTTAAAGCATTACGTTAATGGATCACCAATCGATCACAGGGTGGTTGTTAAATAAAAATTTTATTAAAAAATGATGAGCCATATAAATAACAATAAATATATAATTATCACGATTCTAATTTAAAAGTTGAGGAAATTACATTGGACCATGTATTTAAAAATCACATTTCAAAAATTAGATATGAAGAATATTTAATCACAAATCAAGTGACAATTTAATATTTTAATATTAATA
>CAIGRB010139211.1:15925-27991 GCA_903798255.1 Fraxinus quadrangulata | reverse complement strand
CTCTCTCTCTCTCTCTCTCTCTCTCTTTCTACCTTCTCACTTTTATCCCCCTTTCTTGCTACCCACCAGTCGAAACTGCCGCCGTGCTCAATTTCTTCTCCCATGGCTTTGTGCCGCTGCTCGGTGAAGCTATTATAACCTTATTGCGGCTCATGAGTTTCTTTTTGTCCATAACCTTAGCCGCTAAGATAGCCATCGAGGAGGGTTTAGGCTACTCTTTCGAGGACGATGACTTGAGGTTGGCAATGGATCTAATATTGCCAGAGCTGAGGTGGTGGAGAAAGCGAAGATCAGAAAGGGATAGACAGTGGAAGGGATGGATGGAGTCCCAGCATGGGTCACCGAATTGAGTGGTGGAGGAGTAAGGTTTGACGGTGGTAGATGGAGGGTAGAAGTGGAAGGCGGAGGAGGAAGTCCAAGTGATGGTTTCAGAGCAAAACTGGTGGAGCAGTGGATGTCTGCGACGGTGGTTGTGGTGGTGGAGTTAAAGCTCATGCTTTGTAAATCGTCGGTTATGCTGTTGAGATGATTTTGGACGTGAAGATGGCGGGCACGCCAGATTTGGTTGATTTTTGTTTGTTGCTGGTGGTGATGTTTGAGTGGTTTTTGGCCGTCTGTTCATCCCCTCTAACATCACTTATGTAAACTTCCAGTGACTGTGATTGTGACGGTGGTGGTGCCTTGGTGGTGTTTGACGGCGGTGTTGTGTGAGGTGGTGGTGGTCGTGGCAGTGGTTGTGGGTGGGATGAGATGGGGTGGGTGGGGTGGGTGTCAGTGACCAATTATTTAACTATTTGGTTGATAGTGACCAATAATTGGTTAACTTTTCATAAATAAATAATATGTGACCTAAAAATTGTGACTGTGACTCACAATTTGTTAAGTTGTAATTGAGTTGTGACCAATAAAAATTTTGATTTTGTGATCAATGAATAATTTGTGACTTATAAAATTTTCGATTTGTGACCGAGAAATAACTTGTGAACTAAAAATTCTTGATTTGTGACCAAAACAAGAAGTCGTGACCAATAATTTGATAAGTTGTGATCGATTAATAATGAATAAATGAGTTGTGACCAATAAAATTTTCGATTAATGACCGATGAATAATATGTGACCTATGAAAATTTGATTCGTGTTCGAGAAGTAATCTGTGACCTATAAAAAAATTTATTTGTGACCGAGTAAAAATTTGTGACCAATAATTTGATAAATTATGACCGAAAATTAATTTTGATTAATTAATTAGATAATTGTGATCAAATTACATATAATTGTGTCCTTACTATATTTAATTGTTAAAATATATATTTAATAATTAATTTATTGACTTTATTATATTTAAATAATAAATATTTTTAATTAATTAGTTAAATACCTCATTTTTGTATTTTTTTAAATTGTCTCCTTTTTTAAGAGAGATGAAAATTTAGAGCTTAACTGTCAAGCATCAGGTCCAGGATTTGAAACTTCATCTTGTTAAATTTTTTGAATAATAACATATCTTATGAACTCTTATGGACTGGAAAATATTAAAAGCTATCCAGGTTGGACCAGATTTTGGCCGGATAGTATACTAAGTACCACGTCAAAAATATTTTTTAAAGAGATTCATTTTTATAAATAAAGAATGAAAACTCAAAGCTGCGACCTGGGCCTAGGAGTTTGAATTTTCTGGTTTTGAGCTGGGTTTTACCAAGATGGCTTTAAAAGCTCTTTGATGTAAACTATAGTTAGCAAAGTAATTTGAAAAAATATTGTTTCTTTATTTCACGCGTTTTTTTATTAGAAAAACATTGCTTCCTTTATTTCACGCATTTTTTATTGGAAAAATATTGTTTCCTTTTTTCCACATGTTTTTTATATTATTTTCATTTTTAAGAATATGTTAGGGTTTTGATATGCTCCCTATATATATTTGTCTCTTCTTTAAAAACTATTTTATTACGCAAGTTAGAATTGTGTAGGAACACAGTATTGCTGTAATTTCTCTCTGACGCAGAACGGAAGTTCTAGGGTTTTCTAGCGTAATCCCCGATAAAGAAAATTATAATTCTCACGAAAATAATCTCGAAAAACGGAATTGTGTTATTCAAAAAAATAAGGAGCCTTTAAATAATATCCGAAACTCTAATTTAAGCAAAAGACCAAAATAGACATGTATTTAATTAAAATAATTAAAACGTAAAAATTTAAATAGCCCGGTAGACTGTCTTAAACTGTAAATTTAAAGTTGAAAACAACGTCAACCGAGGAACCTAATTGGGACGTTGTAGAGCGCTGTGAGACATTTTCGAAAACATATTATAATAGTCATTCTAACAGTGGTGCAAATAGTTATGACCGTTTCTTCGAGACAGTTCGTTTTGTCAATTTTAGGTCTAATCCTTTTTCGAACTCTAACGTCAATTGTCCTACATCAGTCCTTCCCACCTATGAAGAACTCGACCCCGAGTTATAATCTGGATAAAGCGGGACATCATCACAAAATTCATAGAGATCAACTACATTGAAAGTGTGAGATATGTTCATATCAGCAGGTAAGTCGATCACATAGGCGTTGTCATTAATCTTCTTTATCACCTTGTACGGCCCATATTTTCTTGGCTTCAATTTGTTATATAAACAACTGGAAACCTCTTTTTACGCAGAAACACCATAACCACCATAACCTAATCCCCTTCAACAAACAATTTCTTACGTCTCTTGACATCCGCGACAGCCTTATACCTCGCATTCCTCTCTTCTAACAGTAATTTCACCTATGCCTGAACACCACAAACCTGCTCAGCCATGTTCTCAGTAGCCATACTTGTTCCAGTCACCTTGGAAAGTCTTTCCAAATCCAAAGCATGCTTAGGTGGCTGTAAATATACTAGAGCAAAAGGGGACTTACCAATAGCAGTGTGAACAACATTATTGTATGCGTACTCAGCTTGAGCCAGTGCCACATCCCAATATTTTGGTTTATCTCCGCAAATACTCCGAATCAGATTTCCAAGTATACGGTTCAAGTTCTCAATCTGGCCGTCAGTCTAGGGGAGTTCAGTGCTACTGAACTTGACAGTAGTATCCATTCGTCGCCACAATGTAATCCAAAAATGGCTGAGGAATTTCGAATCCCTGTCAGAAGTGATAGACTGCGGGACCCCATGTAACCGAATAATCTCACGAAAGAATAGTTGCGCCATATGAGAAGCATCTGAAGTCTTACGGCATGGGATAAAATGTCCCATCTTGGAGAACCTGTCAACCACCACAAAAACAGAATCGACTCCAAACTGAGTTCGTGGAAGTTCCAAAACAAAGTCCATCGACAAATCCTCCCATATGTCATTCGGTACAGGTAGAGGCATGTAGAGACCCGTATTCTGCGCTTGCCCCTTAGAAGTCTGACACACAAAACATTTACGAACAAAATTACCTACATCGCATTTCAACCGAGGCCAATAATACCGCTCAGCTATACCACTGATAGTTTTGTCACGCCCCAGGTGACCGCTCAAATCAGTTTCTCCCTCAAAGAACTCCTTGGAATGCATAACTGGTTGCCACGGAACAAATAATTGTCAACCAAATGGAATTATCCTTCCGTTTGTTTCAGAACACACTTACCCCATACCTCGGCGAAATCTTCACCATCAGCATATAATTCTTTCAGAAACTCAAATCCAACAACCTCTTGTTGCATTGTTACCAGCAAGCTTGTTCGTCGACTCAAGGCATCTGCTACTTTATTCAGAACTCTAGATTTGTGTCTCAAAACAAATGGAAACTTCTGCAAATAGGTTGACCACCGAGCATGCATATTGTTTAAACTCCGCTGACTATTCAGATACTTTAATGCTTGATGATCCGTGTAGAGAATGAATTCTCTCTGGATGAGATAGTGCTCCCAATGTTTTAGAGCACGAACAATGGCATAAAATTCCTAATCATAAGTACTCCATTTTCGGCGGGCATCACTTAGTTTTTACTAAAAAGGTTCACTGGTTTCTTCTCTTGTGACAAAACTGCTCCTACCCCAATTCTACTAGCATCGCTTCCACTTCGAATAATATGTCAAAATTGGGTAAAGCGAGAATATGAGTAGTGCACAATTTCTCTTTGATCACTGCAAAAGTCGTGTCAGTCGCCTCACCCCAATGAAATTTTCCTTTCTTCAGACACTCAGTTATAGGTGCTACAATGCTATTGAAATCTCTAATAAATTGACGGTAAAATGTCGCCAGCCCGTGAAAACTCCTCACATTTCCTACTGAGTTTGGCGTAGGCCACTCATGAATGGCTTTCACTTTCTCTTCATTCACCAATATCCCCTCTAAACTGATCACATATCCCAAAAATAACAATTTTTCTGTCAACCAACTGTACTTCTTAAAGTTAATAAATAGTTTATTTTTGGACAACACCTTCAACATAGCCCGCAGATGCTCCATATGATCACTCTCACTCTGACTGTAAATCAATATATCATCAAAATAAACGACTACACACATGCTAATGAAAGGTTGCAATATCTGGTTCATAAGTCGCATAAATGTACTCGACGCGTTTGATAACCAGAAAGGCATCACCAACCACTCATAGAGTCCATCCTTCGTTTTGAAAGCCATTTTCCATTCATCACCCGGTTTAACCCGAATCTGATGGTAACCACTTCGCAGATCAATTTTGGAGAACACCCTCGAACCCTCCAACATATCCAGCATGTCATCCAACCATGAAATTGGGAAGCTGTATCTGATTGTTATCTTATTTATAGCAAGACTATCAACACACATCATTCAACTCCCATCTTTCTTTGGGACAAGTAACACAGGAACGGCGCACGGACTTATGCTCTCTTGAATAAACCCCTTTTTCATTAACTCGTCCACCTTTTCCTGTAAAATCTGATTCTCCTTGGGACTCATCTGATAATGTGGAAGATTTGGTAAACTTGCTCCTGGAACCAAATCAATATGGTGTTGAATGTCCCTCAAAGGTGGAAGGTCATTTGGTAAATCATCTGACACCAACTTACTGAATTCGGCCAAGAGGTTCTGTACTTTTTTGGGTACCACAACTTCCTGCTCTTCTTTCCCTTCTACCACCAGTGCTCGCACTTCCACAACATGTACCTCCTGCTCTTCTTTGACCTCGGATTCCAGCTCGAGTATTAAAGTAACCAAGGAGAGCAAAGACTAATTTCCTACTGCAACCTTATTTGAACCACCAACTGAACTCCCTCTCGGAACCATTGCTATTTTTCTATCTTCTCAGTTGAAAACATAAACATTGTCGCAACCCCTATAGGTTACATCCACGTCAAACTGCCAAGGGTGCCCCAAAAATACACGACTAGCATCCATGTCGACTACATCGCAGACCATCTCATCTCGGTAGTGTTACCCAATTGAAATAGGAACACTGCACACCTCAGTCACGCTCACCTTAGGAACTTTCAGAATCCACCCAATCACATACGGCTTTGGATGTTTTTCAACCCGCAACTTCAGATGTTCTACCAGCCTTTTGGACACGAAGTTCTCACAACTCCCACTGTCAACAATTAAGTCACACACTTTTCCCTGAACACTGCAACAAGCTTTGAAGATGTTGTTTCTTTATGAGGAATCCTCCAATTTTGTTGAACACATGATTCGCTGAATTACGCAGCTTACATGTTCGCCCTGTTCCTCCACAATTCTTGCTCCATCCAACAGTTCATCCGTGGCTCCTCCTTCCTCATTTCCTCATCCTCCTCACCAGCATCCACGAAATTCACTGGTCTCCGGGATGGACACTCATTCGAACGATGGCCTGGTTGACCACACTTGTAACACTTCAACCCACATGTTTTAATATATAGATTTGGTGCCCGTGGTGCTTCATTTGCATCAGTGGTTGTCGGACGGGCTCCCATATGGTTATTACCAGCAACTGTATTCTTTTGGGGGATTGGATCTGGAACGTTCTTAGGCTGATTCTGCCCATCGCCTAGTAAAGATCAGCTCTGTTCACATTTGTGTAGGAGGACTCACTCATGTCCCTCTTATAATTGGAAAAACGATGGGGCGTTTTCTCCATTAACTCCGCCTTCAAAGCCATGTTATGTGCTTCATCCACTGTCCAAACCACCTGTAAGCCAATTTTGTCCCAAATTGAAGGCTTTAATCCCCCCAAATATCTGGAAACTTGTTATCCCTCAGTCTCGTTCAAGTTATTACGAACAGACAGTCTCGACCATTCCTTAGTATAATCTGCCACGGATTTGTTGCCCCGTATACAGTTCTGAAAACTCTGAAAAATAAACTGTTCATAATCTGGAGGTGAAAATCTGTTCATCATAAGCTGCTTCATCCACCTCCAGGATCGCACAGGAGTCTTGCCTTGGAGTCTCCTATCCAATTGTAATTTTTTCCACCAGGCAGCAGCCCCGCTTCTCAACTTATATGACACCAGCTTCACTTGCCGCTCGTCTGCAACTTCAGTAAATTCGAAAAATCTCTCAACTTCAGATATCTCGTCCAAGAACTCTTCAATCTGTAATTTTTCATGGAACAACGGGATATCTGTGCGGATTCTATAATCAGGCTGATTTCGAATCTGATGATGGTTCTCTGGATATCCAGTAAAATCATCCTCATATTCTTCATCTGTAAAATCCTCTAACTGCACATATCTCGCTGCCCTAGGTGGACGCCCACCTCCATGATGGCCAAGGACAACTCCCTCAACTCCATCTTGGTTGGCAGGCGTAGGGACTTGGACAGCTTGTGCATTGGGATTGGGTTGCTGCCCCAACAGTTGCTGTAGCATGCCTTCCAACCGTTCCATTGTCTGTCACTGCTTGTCAATTGTCGCCCACAGATCTGCATCGCCTTCCCTGCGACTAGCGTCGCGAGGGTTCACTCTTCCGACTTCGTTGTTGGCCATCAAATAAGGCAAATATTTCGCTCTGATACCACTTGACGCAGAACAGAAGTTCTATGGTTTACTAGTGTAATTCTCGATAAATAAAATTATAATTCTCACGAAAATAATCTCAAGAAACAGAATTGTGTTATTTAAAAAAAATAAGGAGCATTTAAATAATCTCCGAAAACACTAATTTAAGCAAAAGACCAAAATAGGCATTTACTTAATTAAAACAATTAAAACGTCAAAACTTAATTGGCCCGGTATACTACCTTAAACTGTAAATTTGAAGCTGAAAATAACGTTAACCAAGGAACCCTAGTTGGGACGTTGTAGAGCGCTATAAAATGTTTCCGAAAATATATTATAATAGTTCCGAAAATATATAATAATAGTCATTCTGACACTGGTACAATAAGTTATGACCGTTTCTTCGATACAACTCGTTTTGCCAATTTTCGGTCTAATTCTTCTTCAAACTCTAACGACAATTGTCCTACATCACTTTCTCATTTATAATTGAATAAAATCTTCAATTTCTCTGTCAAATTAAATTCTTATTTTTGTGTTCATCTTATTGTTGTAATCAATATTTCATATCGTCCCGCATAATCTCGTTTCGCCCTCAACAAGTGATATCAGAGCTTTGATTTTTTTTTTATTTGAGTTTCTTGTTCTTAATGGCAACCATGAAGTATAATATCTATTTTTGAATCGCAACATTAGATTCTCGTTTTGGCAGGTAAAGATGCCAGCTGTACTCGTGCAAATAGATTTAGATGATATGTTGATGGATATGAGGAGAAACAACATAATGATCGGAAGGAATTTTCACAAATTCGTCTTCATCTTTCGAATAACATTCTTCAAAACGTTTTAAAAGAGAAAATGGCAACTGTGTTGTGGTTGAATTTGGAACAGTTATGTACGACTAAAAGTCTAACCAACAAATTGCACTTGAAACAGCATTTTTATTCTCATCGCATCACAGAAGGCTAATCGTTGGAACATCACCTAGCTATTTTTTAGGAGATCATCACTGATTTGACCCTAATTCTTTTGGGTTCGTTGTCCACTTCGTTTACTTCATTTAGAGGCACGATTTTATATAATCATGATACTCTTATCGTTGAAGATTGTATGATGTTTTATTTTTAAATGAGAAGATTGAGCATCTGGTTAGATATGAAGTTAGAGCTAGGGAATGTCTTGTTATTCATGATGGTCATAGAAGGGGCAAGTTGAATCTAATTTTAGTAATTAAGTTTGTTTTTTATCACAAGAAAAAAAGACACATCAAAAGAGATTGCAACAAGTTACAGAATAAAGAAAATCTGGCTGCAAATTAGAAATGAAAGTAAAGTTGATGTCGCAAAGAACTATGAGTGATGGAAATGTGTTGGCCAATGTTTTAGAAATTGGATCGTACCGACTGGTTCAACCGAAAAAACCATCAACCGACCTCAAATCCAGTTTTATCATTATCAATTAACCGGAAGAAAGAAAACCAATAAATAAATTGATGAACTGGCCAGTTAAACCAAAAACCATAAAATCAGTTAAAATTTTTTGCCGGAACCATATAAGACTTATGTTTCAAAAATTATTTCACTGCTTGTGATTAGGGCCAAAGTGTTGTTTATTTTGAAGGAGAAATCTCATGGACATTGCTATTGATCAACCGATGTAGGATAACTAGAGCTACAGTACTACTTTTAAAGGAAAATCATCATGCACACTTACTTTAACAATCCGACGTGGGATAAAACTACAGGGCCTTTGGCCAATTGAAATGCTAAATGTTTGATTATTTATTGCATTCTACATTAACATGAATTTAAATCATGGCCAAAAAACACAAACAATTTCAATTGAACAAATCAAATTATTTTGGACATATTAATGATAGTTTTTGAAGTTTTAAAATAAATTATAAGATAATAAATCTAATTGAGAAAAATGAATTTATATTTATTTTGAATTAGTAGTACTAAAATTAAAAACAAAAAATATTTATGTTATTATATTTTTTTGTTTGTTTGTATTTATTTATTTATTTTTGACATCTGACTCGACGCTTGACCCTTATCCTTTTTTGAGTCGATGCTCGGGTCACTTTTTAAAACATTGGTGTTGGCTATTTTTGATGGCGAGTCCAAACTTGACGAGAATTGAATTTTGGATACAGCTCGTGTTTTTTTATATGTATTCTAATCAGGATTTATTTTCAACATATGAAATAGTTTCGATAGGTGTCGTGATTATGTGGAACAACGCACCTTGTCGGCTAACTGGTTTTGGTAAAATCAGACTCAAACTAGTGAATGGGATAGTCAGAATACTTGATCAAGTTTGACATGTTCCAGATTTGAAAAAAAATCTCATCTCGTTAAGCACTCTTGATTCAAAAGGGTATGAGTTCATTGGTGGAGGTTGAGTTTTGAAGGTTTGCAAATGTGTCTGGGTTGTATTGGATGGGTGGAAAATGTACTAGTTATAAGTTTTGTAAGGTTGTTCAAAATCCGTAAAGAACAATTGACGAAGGTTAGTACCGTGGTGGATATTCAGTTTGATAGTTGAGATTTGGTTTGAAGTATGTGATGAAGAATACAGCTCAGTCGAGTTCATGGGATATGTCTAATATCACTTTGCTACCATCACATGCGGTGTCATCGTATTTAATTGCTAGGGACATACACATTGAAGAAAGGTACATGAGCCTGATTTTCTTGGGCATGATTTAAGTGTATTTGAATGTGTTGAGTTTAGCAATGGGCCTTCTACAAAATTATTTGGCATTAATTCGTTTTAGGGTATGTTTCAACTTTATTTGGTAAATTTTAAATCATTTCTGAACTCGATATAATTTTGTAGAGCAGTGTTTGAATTCATTTATCTTAGTTGGATATCATGGGAGATGTGGAGAATTTTTGGTTCGTTGGGAAAGTTTGTTTAATTATTGTTGAAGAGTTCAGTTCATTATTTACAGTCGAATTTTTTCTATGTGAAGAAATGTTGGAGTTTCGTTAGTTACGGTGGGATTTGTGTCAGGTGGAGATTGTTGGTTGGTGACCCAAATTTGATTGGATTTTTTGGAAATTTTATTTTTTTTATTCCACGCATTTTTCATTAGAAAAATATTGTTTCCTTTATTCCACGCATTTTTTTGATATTATTTCCATTTTTAAAAATATTGTTAGGATTTTAATATGTTCCCTATATATATTTGACTCTTCTTTATACGCTATTTTATCACTGCAAGTTAGAATTGTGTAGGAACACAATATTTTAGTAATTTCTTTCTCCTTCATAATTGAATACAAACTTCAGTTGCTCTATCAAATTAAATTATTGTCTTTGTGTTCATCTTGTTATTGTGATCAATACTTCATATTGTGTCGTATAACCTCGTTCAGACAAAGCGTCAAACGATCATGAGAAGTAGAATCTGTTGACTATAAGAAGATGATCCACTATGAACTTAAGTATTTCTAAAATGAAACCTTAATTATGTAAATGTTAATTTTAGAAACTTGGACATTGTTACTGCTATTTTACATAAACTAATCTACAACTATGCAAAACCGGATTCATCCGAATTAGTATTAAGCCAATTAAAAACAATATGAAGATTCGTCTTAGAATCAAGTCATCAACAAAATTAATCTAGTAAAACACAAGAGTAAAGGAATATAAATTTTTACCTCGGGTGTGTTAGATCCCTCCCCATCTCGCCTGGCCCCATCGCCAAACTTCTTCCTCTCATATATATCATTCAACATCGTCTTCGTGGACTCAATCTTTTGCGCCAAATTTAAAAGCTTTGTGGGATGATCCAATGGATGCTTTATTTTTTTAAACACACTTCTAGATTTATACTTAGCAGCCTCAATAACATACTCATCTACAATATCTTCTACTTTGTATACTGCATGTCTTATTTGTTTCACAAATAATTTCATGTTTTCATCCTTGATCGGCTTTTCTGTGGCACTCTGGAGGAAGCTTTTGAAAAAATCCAGATCACTGCTCAGAGATATCACTTTTTCATTCACTTCAGAAATCTGCTTACTAGTGGTAGCAATCAACTCCTTGAGGTTTTCAAGTATAAATGAAACCGCAGCGTCCGTCATCTCTTCTTCAATTGATTTCTTACAACAAAATCTCCTCTACATATATTGTAGCTATTCTATGCTTCATGGTGTGAAGATTATTGATTCAACATGGGGATTATGGGAAAAAAATCTTAGAATGGTTTCATTTATGTGTAACCAAGACATTTTATTTGTTCAACAAAGTCATTTTATAATTATTTTTTCTTTATTGAATAACCAGACAACTATGAGAAATCGTAAAATAGTTCCCTTTCACACTATTCACTAGCTAGTGGCTTCATATTAAATACCAAAAAAATTAAATATTGCAAATGGCAGATCAATACAAGATTAATAATTTCAATAACAAGTGATCATGAATATTGTGGTACATGAAATTGAACCGGTAGAATAGTTTAAAATTTTAAATTGACTCAAGATTTGAACAATCTTGCTGTCGAGAAACAAAAATTATTACTTTTAACTTTGTTTTCATACATGCTCAATTGATATGAATGGCTCGAAATTTTGATTGTCCCCGACTATCGTGTTAGAGCCAAATACTCGTTATATGTACTTTATAACCATTGCAATTAATAAGTTCCAAATTTAAATGCTCTACCTTTTGAATTATTCAAATCATATTTAAGTTTATTGATCGACCATCGACATTTAAAAAATGTGCATATATTAATTAAAAATGAGGAAAACATTAAATGTTTTATGGAAAAAGTAAAATAAAATTTGTTGGAATATATGGAAAATTTTAATTTCAAATTTAAAGACGTTCTATGTTATGTAAAATGTTCTTTAAAAATAAAGAATCTCTTAAAAATACTGTTGACCATAATTCCTTCCTTCGCTCGACAATTTTATCAAATGCCCAGTCGTAATTATGTAATAATTTTAAAAATAATTTTATCAAATGCCCAGTCGACAATTTCTATAATAATTTTTTGAACCACCTACTAAACCAATAAGTCTACTAAATACATATTATTTTAAAAATATATATAGTAAATGACAAATATGTATTTGAATATAATATAGCAAATGGCTTGGAATTTTG